>CM070516.1:37300988-37529569 GCA_036346375.1 Guadua angustifolia | reverse complement strand
TGGTTGGCGGCCTTGATCTTTGGCGTTGGGGCGGTGAGGAGCAATGGAGGAGTTAAAGAGGAAGGGATTGGAACTTAGAAGGGGAGTTGCTTGGCTAGGTGAGGTAGGAGAGGGGTGTGACAGTGGAGCCCACCCACTGTACGGCTTGATAGCGTTTGGAGTGGTGCTCAGGCCTAGACAGGGAAAGGGAAGTGTGACTGACATGTGGGCTATCATTGTTCTAGATTGTCATGTGGGCTATCATTGTTCTAGACTGGCATATCAGGGACTATCTATCCATCTCTTTCGCTCTGTCTTCGCTTTCTCTATTGGCCTCATCTTCGCTTTTGACTGTGCAAGTGATATTAAAAGTGCCCCCTATGTGTACCTAACATTTCTATATGTGTGCCTTTTGTGGTATTTATATATTTTTGCTCGATATCCGACGAAAAAATATCCGATACTGTATCGATTACGCTCCGTATTCGTTTTGAATTTATGATCGATATTATCTGTGCCATATTCGAATATGGCACTATCCATATCCAATTTTGAATCCGATAAAAATATATGGTTTAAGATATAGATCGAAAAAACGACACTCAACTGAATCCGAGCCGATTACACCCCTACCTACACCCATAGCTGGCTTTCATTGTGCTTATTGATTAGTTTTGGAATGGTTCGACGACTTCATCGATAAAAATTGCCTACGACGACATCGCACGCGGGAATAGATCAACAGACAAATGTGTCTTAATCGTAGACGACCGACCACTGGCCTTTTGGCACACAGCCAAGTCGTAGAAAGACTTGGAACTGCCGACTCTTTCACGACAATGCTACTAATTAAAAGTCTGAATAAATACAGGTCCAAGCTTTTCTTTTCTTTTCTTTTCTTTTCTTTTTGTGAGGAAAAAGTCTTTCGTTGGCTCGCTCTTAGCTTTGCAAGATGCCAAGACCAAATCCCGTCACGTAGGTAACCTGCAGTCTCGCATGCACTACCAGTCTCAATCCTATCGGTATGAACTAGAGATCGGTATGAACTAGAGATGGACGTCGAATCGTGCATGACTCGCATGATACGGACACAACGGACCACATGTTTAAACTGTACCATGCCATCGCAATCTTGCTGGTCTACCATACCGTGCTATGCTGGCCAGGCTCATCTTCGGTGAGTTTAGGCACGGCCCATTTGTAATTTATGCCGAATCGTGTTGTACTAGTTCAAGTCCGATCCATTTACATTATTGCAATGAGTGGAAAGGAGCGGAGACGCATAAAGTTGAGACAGTGGACATAAATATTGGAGAAAAAAGAACTAAATTTTATTCATTCTTGAATAAGTACAGAGTAATGTCTTATTAAAAACCTTAGACCCAGTATAGGTACCCCAATACAAAGTAGTTCAGTGCGCGCGCTCGGTGTCAGAGAGTATGTACTCTCTAGTCGCCATTCTTCACCTTCTAGCATCTCCGTTGTCTTCCCTTTCTCCACATACGAGGACTGCAAAAGGCGTTGGCCGTATGGCAAACCATAATGTGGCCTAATATTGCGAGAAGCGTCCCGCCTCTGCCTTGTGTATCGTATGCCTTGGACCAACGGACTGTTTAAATCTGCGTCTTGACCCAAGCACGGTCCATATAGACGTACCGTGTCGTGCCTCTCATCATGCCTGATCGCAAAGCCCAGCACAACCTTATCATTCGTGTCGTGCCGGCCCGACCTGTACACATGCGTGCCATACCATGCTTCAGCCATACCGTGCCTATCGTGCTACGGGTCGACCCAAAAATGCCTAGCCCAATGCCTAGGTCTAGTATGAACACACACCGTGTGTGAATAGTGTGTTGAAAAATATGGGTAATATTTTTATTTCAGATTTTATTTTGAAGTTAATATAACAAAAGACTAGAAATTTATAGATCAACAGGAAACACTTTGTACTTCTGAATATGCTCAAGAATTAAAAAAAAAAGAGAGCCAATCGGTCACATGAACGACTTACAATTGGGATTAACGAAAAACATGAAACAACGCATACACGGTTGTGGAAGTAGTCAATGTCAAAGAAGAAACAAAGCGGTCGCGCTACCCAAAAATCAATAGGCAAAATTAACACAGATAGCATCACTCAACAAAAGTAATTGGTAGGAAAAATAGAGAAAAGAAAGTGATAGAAGCCATAGAGCAGAGGTAGTGGCTCCAAGGGCTGAGGGGAGCGGGTCGGGTGAGATCGAGGCCTTGGTGGTGAGACCAAGGACTCGGGGTGAAAGCCATACATGTTCCAGAGCAGAAAGGGGAGGCCTCCGAGGTGCACAGCTAGGGCAAGTAGAGGGCGAGGGGGAAAGCCCGAAGCCAATAGGAGGGAGGTGGGGTCGAGCCAGGGGTGGTCAGATAGACGGGATATCGTCGGTGGCCATGGGGTCTAGAGCGAGCAGTGAGCCGGGCAAAGGTGGCGCTGACACGGGGCTGGGCTGAGCGGCTCCCGTGCACGCTCGCCCATGCTAGAGCGCAAGGTTGGGTCAAAGCCGGCTCTGATCGAGAGGGAGCTAGGTGCTGCACATGAGCACAATTGGAGAGGCCAGATATGGAGATAATGGAGAGAAGGGAGAGAGGAAGAGATAGGAGAGGAACCAGGGGAGTTCACCTGAATGAAGAAAAGGAGAGAGGAAAAAGAAGAAAGGAGGAAAGAAAAAGAGAAAAAGAAAAAAGAGGAGAAAGAAAAAAAGAAAAGTGAAGGAGGAGGAGAAAAGAAAAGTGAAGAAAAGAGGGAAAATAGGGGTATATATAAATAAGCATGCGTATATTTAAAACCATCAAGATCACAATAAATCAAATAGGAATTCACCAAAATATTAACTAATTTCAAAGGGAGAATAAATAGTAGCGAATGCCTAAAATAAAGAACTATATAAAAATTTCATCTACCGGAATAACTAAAAATAGTAGATAATACCTCTAAACAATTGAAATTTCAAACCAATGTCTCAATAAACCGTGTATTTTAAAATGCGCTAAATTAATAGATAATTAATTAATGAATCCTAAATTAAACTAAACAATTTGTGTGTACTAAATTCAAATCAAATCAAAGAATGATTGGACACTGTAAAATATGCAAAAATCTAATAATCACTTAAGATATGGTATTTTTTAATTTTAGGAATTAATTCAAATCTGACCGGTGATCTGCAGCAATAACCGGGTGAGAACGATTTCTTTTTATCAAAATCTAGGCAAGTTTCTTTTAATCATATTTATGAAATCATTTTTAAATGTTTTTATATATCATCATTGCATGGGAAAAATATCTTTTAAATCAATATTATAAATCGGGTGTTGTTGGAAAGATGGATAGTTGTGATCCGCTGCTGCAGAACTTGGTTATTGATAAGTTGATTACTGATGAACTAATGCGGTAGTAGTTGATTATTGTTGTGTTGAAATGGCTCATTCAACAAATGGAGCGTGTGTGTGCGCACGTGTTAATATACATGAGGTGGGTAGAGGGCGTCGTGGAGTTGTGTATTGCTGGTAGAGCTCGCTATATAGGTTGTGATATAAGGATAACCAACTACATTCGACAGTGAGTCATAATTACAGTATCAATCATAGTTGTGTGAAATTGGCCAAAAAGTTTGTCCTATAAAGATTGTCGGGGGCCGGGCAACCCTTGGCCGGTCAGCAAACGGTCAACCGGCCCCCTAGCTCGGAAGGCCTCGATCAAAGACCTAGATCGGCTCGAAGCCACTCGACCAAGAGTGCATCAGACCAAACTCGAGGCCGCTCGACCTATGGCGCAGTAACCCCGAGCTCGGGGTCCCCGCGACTGGGCTCGGTCGACCCAAGGTCGATGCGTTCCCTTAGATCCGGGGCGTCATCACTCGGCGATTCTGAAAGCGTGGGATCATGGAGTAATCTGCGGTAGCTGGCGGATCGGGACGGTTACCACCGGCTATCAATGTGCATGAAGGCCACGATCCGAGAGTTACTCCCGAACGTTACAAGTAGAATGTGTATAAGACTCGAACTCGAAAACATTGAGGCGGTGACAGAACCACCCAACGCACACACTCGAGCTCAAGCCTAGACTTAGCATCGTCAAGCTTGGTGTAATCCTCTTGTACTCACAAATAGCGAGAATCACCACGCAAGGTGGCTGGAGTAAACTATTACCTTCTCAGGGGCTCGAACCAGTATAATCCTCGGTCTCTTGTCTGTTGTCTCCTAGCTCCGACCATAGACCTCTTCTATCTCGTTCCTCTGTTCGAGCAAAGCGCATTTGTGGTCCCATTTCTCACTGACCCCTACCTCACTTTCTGCGGTTGGCGATCCCGATCATCGACAGCTGGCGCCCACCGTGGGGCCCGATTGCTTTGTTCATTCGCAGGAAAAACTGCAGGGTCATAGGAGCATGGCGTTCTCCATCGACGGACACTCTTCAAGCGTGGGCTCGGGCATGGACTCCGGCTCCGCATCCCTGTTTTCGCCTTCCCCGCCACCGTGCGAGCAGCACGTTTTCATGGCGGACGCTTCTGGTGAGGACGCGGCATCGGATGGTTGCGACCACAAACCCCGAGGGCGCTCGTCGGATGGTCCACGTCGCGATCAATCGAGCCATAACCGCGCTCCGGCGGAAGACGAGAGAGGCTCCTCCCTCGAGGGGCGCGCCAGCGCTATTACGCGGATCATGGTGATCCCGATAGGGCAAAATCGGAGCTCTTCGGACGGGCCTTGGCGAAGAACTTCGATCGTCTTTAAGCGAGGTCATTCCTCCGCAGCACCGAAGTCACCGTTCAGGGACCCCTTCCCTGAGAAGCAGCGACAACTCATCACGTCATCGCAGGCGCACCCATCGGCCGTCTCCAAGGCGTGAAGCACCTTCATCTCGGCAACACCCTCGGGGCGAGACCACGACGCCACCGCATCGCTGTCCTGCGGCAACTAACCCGGCGAGGTTGGACACGAGTGAGCCACACGAGCTCCACGCCCCGGCAAGCGGTCGCGGGACTTTCCGACATTCCGCCGAGCGTCGTCGCGCCTGAGACCGCCGCAATACCTCTCAGGCGACTCCCGTGCTCGGCACCATGACCGATCTCGCCGAAGATCGGGTCGTCAAGAAAGCCCGAGCTCGGAGTCATACAACAGTAGAGATCTCGTTGGCCACGATCGCTCCCGGCGTGCACCCGTCCCGGCCTACGGATGCGTGGCGTATTCCGACGACCTTCGTCGTCTGTCGCTGCTGCTTTCGGTTCAAGCCCGCTTTGATCGAGCGCTTCGACGGAACCAAGAATCCTGATGAGTTCCTGTCCATCTACTCAACGCCATTTTGGCGGTTTGGAGGACGAAATGGTCATGGCCAACTATCTCCCAACCATTACGGGCGGTTTGCCGAACACGCTCTTCAACGAAGCCGGTTCCTTCGGTCGTGGCGCCAAATCAGGCGCCCGCCGCTCCAACTTCGGGAATTACGGCGGCGGGGAGGGAGAAAAGACGGATCGCGTCATCGGGCAAGCGAGCCTCTTCGTGATTTCGTGCGGCGGTTTATCCGCACAAGGAACTGATTAGAGCATCTCGATGAAGCGGTCATCAAGGCCTTCAAGTTCGGTGTTCGCGACCGGCGCCTATCAAGACCTCGAGATCACGACAAGGCTCGGCGTCAACAAACTATTCGCATGGCGGAGCGTGCTGTGAACGCGACGCCGACGACGCCGTCCGCCGGAAGCGCAAGTCGACCAAGGTAAGCTTGGTGCGAACCACTCTGGTGGCCCGTCCAACTCCAAGGGCGCGAAACCAAGACACCCGCCAAGAAGCGGAAGCGCGGCCAGGACGGCGGAGGTTTGCCGCGAGTCATCGTCTCGGCGGACGGCGGCGTGAGGTCCTCGAAGTCCGGATCGACTCGGGGACGGGACCCCTCGTCAAGGTCGGCCTCGATCTCGCCAGCGAGGCGGCCTCGGAAGGAAGGCGGCGGCTGGACCTCGGAGGACCGATGCTCGGCCGCAGGAGCCGAGGGGCGGCGAGGATCTGACGAGGCGAAGTGCACTGTTTCCGCAGGCGGGCCACGACACTGCGGTCTTGCGGGGCTTAGCAAGAAAGCTTGAAGCCTTCTATGGCGGGTGTGGTGAGATGCCGCGTGCTCCGAAGGATGACGACCGGCCGAAAGGGTAAATCTGGGTCGAGCACGGCGACCTCGACTGGAATTCCAGCAGGCGGCGCGGATTAGCGTCATCTTTGGCGGCTCGGCGACCTACCGATCTAGGCGTGAGATCAAAGGCTGTTGCCGGACCATCTATCGAGTTGCGGCAGGGAAAACCCATAAGCGAGATTGCGGTGGGCGGGGCCACTATCACCTTCTCTCCGGAGGATGCCTTACAAGGTATGGCCCGAGACTTAAAGACCGCCTTGGTCGTGACCCCGACCATTAGCAACACAGTGGTCAGGCGTGTCATAGTCGACGGAGGCAGCTCTCTTAATTTGCTGCAGGCGGAAGCACTTGACCGGATGCAGATTCCCCGATCGAAGATCAAAAGCATCGCCATCCCCTTCTTCGGAATAGTTCCTAGGAGCTCGACCACTCCCTTGGGGCAGGTGGTCTTGCCCGTCACCTTCGGCGGCTCGGACAACTTCCGCACCGAGCTGATCACCTTTGAGGTGGTTGAGGGCGACCTCCCGTACAACGCTATTCTCGAAAGACCTGCCCTCATCAAGTTTATGGCGGCCAATCATTACGGTCATCGGTGCATGAAGCTCCCAGGCCCCAACGGCATCATTACCGTACGTGGCGACCTGCAGGCGGCACATGGCTGCGAGACCAAAACCTGGCGCTCGCGGCATCTTGCCCAGCGAGTCGGATGTGACGGAGAAGAACGCTCGGCGAAGGCGGTGATCCGGCCAATGGGCAACAAAAGCCGTCTTGCTCGAGGAAGGCGACACGACCAGTGTGTCCACGTCTCGGTAGGTGAGTCCCAAATAGGAACTCAAGCTCGTCACCTTCCTTCAGCGCCAACAAAGACATATTCGCTGGCAGAACTGCGCAGATATACTGGCGTCGAGGGAGGTGTCGAGCACAAGTTCTGAGTTAGAACCGATTCTAGACACATGCGCCCGAGCTGCGTTGCTTCTCCGGAGAAGGTTGCGGTCATCAAGGAAAACCTTGATAAGCTCTGAAGGCCGGCTTCATCCGCGAGATCGACTACTCCGAGTGGCTGGCCAACCCGGTCATCGTGCAGAAGAAGGGCGGCAAGTGGAGAATGTGCGTCGACCATACGGGGTTGAACTCGGTTTGCCCGAAAGACAACTTCCCCCTTCCGCGCATCGACCAGATCGTCGACTCCACCGCCAACGCCAAGATGCTAAGCTTCTTGGATGCTTACTCGGGCTACCACGAGATCAAGCGGGCGGTCGACGGCGAAACAAGATCGCCTTCATCACCCGTTCGGCACTTATTGCTACGACCATGTCATTTGGTGCGCAATGCGGGGCAACATTCAGCGTCGATGACCGGGACCTTGAGCGCGGTCGGGCGAAACCTTGAGGTCTCGTGGATGACATCATCGTCAAGAGCCCCTCGAGGCGACCACGTCCGTGACCTCGAAGAAACATTTGCAAACTGAGCAGTACAAAATCAAGCTCAACCCGAGAAGTGTGTGTTCGTAGCGGCATCGGGGAAGGTCATGGCTACATGATCGGGGCTTGGGGTTGGCGAACCGGAAAAGATCGAGGCCATCGAGAAGATGGAGCCCCGACCTCGATTAAGCAAGTCAGAGCCTCACCGGTCGCATGGCGCCCTCGATAGATTCATTTGAGACTTCGTGCGAGGCCTCCCATTCTTTAAGACCTTGCGCAAGCACGGGGCTTTGAATGGACTCTAAAGCTGCCGGTCTTCGGCGAAGTGAAGGTATATCTGTCATCCCCACCCTACTTACAACTCCATGACTGGCGAGAGGTTCTTTGCTCTACCTTGCGTACCAACCGCCCTTGTAAGTCTTGTCCTAGTTGCGAGCAGGGGCACAATGACATCCGATTTACTATGTCGGTGAGGTCTTGCGGCCCAAAGGCGCTACCCACAAGTGCGGCTAGCATGCGCTCTTCTCATGGCCTCGCGCAAGCTTCGACACTACTTCGAGCGCATTAAGTGGTGCGCCCCGAGCAACTTCCGCTCGGTGACATCTGCGGAATCGAGCGGTGGGCGGATAGCCAAATGGGCCATGGGTGGCGGCGTTTAACATCGGTCGTGGCGAACGGCTATCAAAGTCGCAAGTGCTCGCCGACTTCGTGGTCGAGCGAGCGTCGCAGACCAGCTCTGAGCTCGGTAGGAAGAGAAGCCCTGGATCATGTTCTTCGACGGCTCGAGGTCCTTCAAACGCTCGGGGGCTGGGATACTTATCCTTACCCCGAGCGGCGACCAGTTGAGGTATGTGGTTCGTTTTGGGTTTCCTGCGACCAATAACGTGGCAGAATATGAAGCTCTCTTGGCGGGCTTCTGAGCTGCAAGTCCTTAGGCGTCTAGCGGTTGGTCGTGGCGAGACTCGGCTCGTCATCAACGGTACAACAAGGACTATCAATGCTCGGGGATGCGATGGCAAAATATCTCGCCGAGGTCCGCAAGATGGAGAAGTGGTTCGAACTTGGAGCTCGGGCATGTCCCTAGGAAGGACAACTCGGTAGCCGACTTTCTCTCCAAGCTCGGCTCTTAAGCGAGGATGTTCCCCGACGTCATCCTTGAGGCGCCGCGGCTCCATCCATCTCCGACCAGAGGCCGTGCTTCTTTGTGGTTGAAGGTATTCCGCATGGGCGAGCCCATACGGCTTCTTGGCGCAGGCGACTGCTTGCCCGACCCGCTAACGGGAGGCGAGATTAAGCGTCGAGCAAGCTTGTACAAGCTCGTGGATGGCAAACTCTCTGACGGAATGTCTCGGCATCTTGACACGGTGCATCTCCATGGAGGAGGTAAGTACCTACTCAGCGACATCCACTCGAGGTCTCGTGGGCGCACTCTTCGTCTGGGGCGATGGTCGGCAAGGCCTTCCGTATGGGGTATTCTTGGCAGCGGCACTCTGAGGATGCTCGGGATATTGTCGAACTTTGTCGAGCATGTCGATTTCACGCCGAAAACGCACCGGCCGACCTCGCCCGAGACCATCCGCTCGCTGGCCTTTCTCGACTTGGGGGCTAGATATCTCGGCCCCTTTCCCGAGCAACCGGGGGAAAAATTCTGTTCGTGGTCGTCGACACCTTCACCAAGTGGATTGAAGTGAGCCGGTCTCGACCATCCTTTCGATTGCCGTTCGCTTTTTCGCTTGTTTGTGATCACCGGTATGGGGTTCCATGTAGAATTATCGCGACAACGTATTTTCGGTTTACAGTGAATTATTCGAAATTTTGCGAACACAGGCACCAAAGTGTGCCAGCCGGTGGCTCATCCTCGAGCAGCGGAAAAGAGAGAGCGCGCCAGCGGACAAATCGTCCAAAGCGTCAAAAAGCGAGTTGCAGATGAGCTCAAGCGCTTCTGACAAGACTGGGTGGGCGAACTTCCCGTCTTATAGTCTATTCGCACCACGGTCGGCCGAGCAGGGGTCCACACCCTTCGGCTCGTGTTTGGTACCAAGCCGATCACGCCTCCGGGAGGTAACTGGGCTCCGCCGAAGTCGGCAGTCGACGCGTCGACTTCGAGCCTGAACGATCTGTTGACCTTGCCCTCATGGAAGAAGTAAGATGCGAGTACTTCGCTATGATCGGCGCATACTTGCAAGCTCTTCGCAGACATGCGTCTCGGTTGGTACGACCTAGGAAGCTCCTTGTTGGGGACTTAGCCCTGAGACGGATTCAGGCATCGTCCAACACCAACAAGTTATCCCAGCGGTGGGAGGGCCCCTATAGAGTCGTTTCAACAGATCGCACGGGCTTACCATTAGCGATGCCGATGGCGAGAGCTCTCTAGCTCGTGGAACATAGATCAACCGCCAAGTTTTATGTGTAATCTCTATACCTTTAAAACTTCAATAAAAGGATATCCTCCGATTTCTACTATTCATGTTTTTTCTTTATTATGGCGTCTGTAATTCTTCTTGAGCACGACCTTCGCATTCGCCCCTAGTGCAGGTGTCATGAGCTTCACGTTCACCCCAGTGTCGAGCTCAACGTAAGCCGAAACTCTTCGCAATCAGCTCACCCCTGCGTCCGGGTTCGAACTAAAAGCCTCGCAGTTCTGGCTATTGAGTGCACGCCTGGTCGTGGTCGTGGAGTTGGTGATTAACTCACTAAGTTCGCTCGTTGCGTTTCTTTTCGCGAGCACTCTTTCAAGACTCTGCAGGTCATGGTCTTTTGCTCGTATCTCAGTCTTGTATCCAAGGCCGGCGTTGCTCGACCTTGGACCCAACGGGGGCTGGGCAAGGGCGTAATATCTACAAACGACCTATGGATCTCGATCGCGAACAAGAAAGGCACACTTCAAAGAAAAAAGGTAAACCTATTATAAACATCAAGTGTTTTTACAGGATCAAGGATGTTGAGCTCTGAGATCCTTCATCTTCTTGTGAGCTTCTCTTGCTCGAGCTCGGCGACTCGGCCTTGCGTCGAGGCTTCGGTTTAGTGCGAGAGGCCTCCTTGGTTGCGTCCATGGCTCGGCGGCGCTTCGTCGTTGAGTTGGGCAGGCGGTCTTCGCCGCCTGGCACGCCTAAGCTTCTCCTCGGCCCGCGACTTTGGCCTCTAGCTCGGGAGACGCCTTGGCTGAGGATGGTTGCTCGGCGACGGCTCTCTCAACGCCTCGACCTTGCACGCTCGTCGGGCGAGTGCCTTGGCCGTGGTGGCGACTTTGCTCCTTAGTAGCCGCCTCGGCGCCTCGACCTTAACACGCTTCGTCGGCGGCGTCGTGGCGTGGTGGTGGTTCGCTCCTTGGCGGTTGCCTCAGCGCTTTGACTTGGCGCTTCGTTGGCGGCGCTTGGGCGAGGCGGCGGTTTACTTGGCGGCTTCCTCGAGTACCACGACCTTGGGCGCTGGGCAGGCGGCGGCTTGTTCCTCGATGGCCTTCTCGAGGGCCTCGACCTGGCGCGGAGGTCTCGGCGCCGAAGTCTGAAAGTTCGCTCCGTGGCGGCCTTCTCAGCGGCTCGACCTTGGCGCGCTCGCATTAAGAGCCTCGGCGCCGATCGCTCGAGCCTTCGTGCTCTCGCCTTGAACCCATGCTCGCGCTCGGAGGATCTGGTCCTCTCGAGCTCGGCGGCATGGGACACCTCCAGCGCCACCATCGTGCGACGCAGATCGTTGAGCTCCCGATTGATCCGCTCAAGTTCCTGCGCGTCGACCTCGATGGTCGCGCAGAGCCTGGAGCGCTCGGTCTCCCTCTCCTCTATGGCGTTCAAGATCCGGCGGAGCACGTCGGCGTGCTCGTTGAGACCTTGAAGCCCCCGGGTCACGCTGCCAATCGCCTTGAAAACAAGGAAAGCAATCTGGTAAGAAGTTGTCAAGAACACACAACTTAAACATATTACAGGACATATAAGGAAAGCTCTTACCTCATGGAGTCGGCTGACGACGCGCGCGCTGGAGAACTCCTCGTTCAGCTCGTCAAGACGAGCTGTGTTGATCTCGAAACCTTCGCCCAGGTCCCCGTGACCTGGGTCTTCTTCAATCACCACCGTCACACTTTGTCCGGGGCCTTCGGACGACGTGCCGGCGGCGGCCCGGGATCTTACCACAACGACTGCCGAGTCGGACCCCGACGAGAGAATGCAGCGATGGCGACCGGGCCCAACCTCCGTAGTCGGGGCCCCGACCAGCTCGGTGGCGGGAGTTGCCGCAGTTAGCACATCCGCCCAACCCACAGGGGTGGAACATTGTATCCCATTTGGGAGTTCACCGTTGGGTCATCGGAGTGCCCCCCATCGTCGCGGTCGCTCTTCGTGGTCTGGGGAACCACGGTCTCGCCACCGGGCACGGTCTTGGTCGGCGGGGCCTCAGGGACTTCGGTGACACGGCCTCCAACGATCGGCGGCACCGCGACTTGAGGGGCCTGGACACCCATCTCCCCCTCGATCTCGGGAGGATCGACGACCGCGAGACACCGTCTCGCCGGTCTTTGTAATCCTCGCCGATCGCGGGTTGAAGTCCACCTCGTCCAGAGCTATCAAGGCCTTGGTCGAACTCCCGACTGGGTCGGCTTGAGGCCCGGCAGAGTCGCGCTGACCAAGACCGGTCTTGGGGCCATCATATAGGCATCTGCCTCCTCCTCGGACTTGGACTCGCCCTGAACAACAGGCATTGTCAGAGTGGGCAAGCTCGGGTCTCGAGCGCTCGAGGTCTGCAATCAAGGATAGACACTAAGAAACAAGGGCATGGAGCAGGTTGCAAAGCCAGGGTCTTACCTGGGTCGGTGGCCTCTGCCTCGTTGATGGCCGGTGAAGGTCCTGTTGCCCCGAGCTCGGGGGGGCACTCCGCTTCCTTCCTCTGGTCTGGGGAGGCGGAGCTCGCGATGAGCCCGCACCGCCTGCCATGGCCATGCCAGTTGACCGACCTTGATCACCCTGGACAGGCGGGGGGCTCGATGGTCTGGCGGCGGCCGCTGCGCTTTGCTGCTGCCAAGAAAAGAAACTTTGTTAGGCCCCGAGAAGCCGAGAGCACGAGTTCGGGAACTTGGCCATGATCGTCTTTACCATGGCGCGGTCACCCCATTCGATGTGGGGCCTCTTCGTCTCCGTGACCCGCTTCCGGTGGGGAAGTCTCTTCTTCCCCTTCTTGCCCTTGCTCTCGTCAGGCAAGGGGAGTAGTCTCCGAGCTGTCTCCCACAACTCTTGATGATCCTACAAGCAAACACGGGTCAGGCAAGGATATACAAATGTATGGATGAAGCAATAGGTCGGGGAAGGCTTACCTCGGGCTTTAAATGCAAAGGCGTTCTTGAGGCCCGGTCGTCAAGAGTATACTCATGCGCCCGACTTCGAACATTTCAACATCTGGCGGCGACCAGACTCCTTCGTATTTGCACGAACAAGAGCCATCAGAGGAGGAAGAAGTGCGAACTCGAGCAAAAATCTTGGGGCTGAAGACCTTACCAGACGGACCCTTGCGGGTTGAATCGTCGCGTCCCTTGATCTGGGAGAACGGGTGTAACCTCCTCCGTAGGGGAGACACGGTTCATGAAAAGTCATTCGCGATCGCTTGCGGTGAGGCAGCGTGGGCGCAAATGTGGATGGCGGCGATAAAGCCTGCGTCGGCGTCGAGGTCCTCGGTCTCTGGGGTCTCCTTCTTCCCGGTGACGGCGGCTCCCTCGTATCGCAACTTTTCGTTCTCCCCCTTCTTGAGGTAGAACCAGCGCTCTGACCATGGACCAAGAGAGTCCCGGCCGGTGATCTTGGGCAGGGCCCACTTGAGCCCGGTCCGCTGCCGGAAGTAGAGGCACCGACCACGGGGTCCTTCCCGGGCGGAAGAGGGAGAAGAAAGAAGAAAGCGAGGGTGGGAAGAATCCCGGAACCCTCGCATAGATGGGAGAAGATGGCGAGTGAGGATGGAGTTGGGTGCAGTTGATCAATTCGATCGGCAAGCTATCGAGGACGTCTGCCAGAATCGCTCTCCGGTCCGCGGCCGAAGAGGGAGTGATGTTCGGTCGAGACGATCTCGTCATCCGAGGGCGAGTTGGTCTCGCGCCGGGCAACCGCCAGTCACTGATCCAATGACCCTAGGGATTCGAGCTCCTTCATCCTCGCGACCGACAAGGTGCTTTTTCCCATCTTGGCCATGGCGAGACCACGTGCTGGGTCAAGATGGAAGGACGGTTTGCTCGGGCGAGAAAGCTCAGAAGAGGGCGCAAAGATTCAGACAAATGACTAAAGGCTCGGGCTCTCCTACGATGCGTCCGAGATATAATGTCGTGCCCCAAATTTTCACGGATTCGGACACTCTGTGTATTCTGTACTAGTCCAGGATCACGCTAGTACACACAGGATAAACAGGTTGAAGTACCACAATCATACACAGCGGAAATAAATAATAAGTACTTCAAGCATTAATAGTAACGAGTTACATGGCCTTATAGCCACCTTACGATGCCATGCAGCGAGCGATAAATATCAAGTAAGCAGTTTATCGGCGGAAGCAAAAGTAAGCGATGAACTCTTCATGACCACAACTCTTGAGTGCGGCTCAACCCTTAATCCTCCCGGCCTTGACGAACTCTTCATTCCAAGGCAGCACGGCTTCTTCTTCTTCGAGGTTTTTGTCGATGCAAGGGTGAGTATACAACATACTCAACAAGTCATGCACAATCTGAGACTATTACTATATGCAAGGCTTATTCAAGGAAAGGCTTAATTGGTTATTTTGCATAAAGCATTTCTTTTGATAGGTAATCCTTATTAGATTGAAAGCGAGAAGATCAATATTATTGATAATTAATTTCTCAATTCTTTTCAAGAGTTTGGCACCTGACCCTAATTTCATTCACACGACTTTTTGGCTCTGACCACCCATTCCACATTTTCGTTTTGAAAATCTAACCCTTATTTGTAATCAAGAGCAATGTCGATCTGCGGACACGGCTATTGAATAGATTCACACACACACTCTGCGGAGGTGTACACTTTACTCACGAGGATACGATCGTTCACCACACGAGCGATTGATTGTAACAAAGTCTTTGAGACTAACACTTAGCGATGATCCTCTCGATGTGCCTTCCTAACACTTCCCTCACCTGAGCCAAAGTTTAGAACGAGCACATACCGTTAGATGGGTACCAAGCCGTATACCAGTGCGCGCTCCCGTCTGATTACATTTTGGTGTGCTTGTCACCCAGAGGTATCAAAGGAAAGATATTAGAAACCTACTTAACTAGGTCCGTCCCATTCGGACAAGTGGTTGTACACGGAACTCAGCTCAAAGGCTCGCAAGGTTAAGTCCTTAATTGTCCCGGGCAAGACAACCATTTTATACATCTCGGCACACAGCCTTCACAATCTTTTCATACATCCCATTGCCACACAGGCCCACCTGGCACAAAGCCTTCTTGCCACTTGCCCCGGTTCAAATCATTTTCCCACCCCACTTTATACTTAAGCAACACATGCCATTTTCCACATCATTTCATGAATAGCACCACACAGGTCACTATCCCAGTTCCAATTCATGACATCATCGCACTTTTACAAAAATACGTTCCATAATGGTTTAGGCAATATTCATTTGCTATTTGAAATTCATTCATCGCATACAAGCGGACTAAGCAAGCTATCACGGTCTAGCCTCCGTGTTGGCATCATATTAGCATCCAACGTAATTTAAACATCCTAGGGTGACAAGGTATTCGGGGCATATAATGACATTAACAAGGTGGCATAATTCAAGATGGGTATCTTAACTCATCCCATATAAACAACATCATTTATACTTAACATAGCATGCAATATTTGAATCAAAGTATATTTTTAAAATCTAGGGGCAATATGGTCAAAGCATGACTTGCCTTGAAGAGGAGTTGGTTCAGTCGAGGTTCTGCGACGGGTCTTCAAACTCTCCTCGGCGAATTCCGCAACTCGAGTCTACTCGGTACAAGCAAACACACAATAAATATATAATATAGATAGCAAACAATTCAATAAAATTAAATAAAAATCACCAATAAATAGTTCACATTTTTACAAATTTTTGGGCACTGGAATCACTCAAATCCGATTTAAAATGCAAAAGTTTTAGCCATTACAAGTTTACGAAAATTCATAAAAGAATAAACCGAATTATTTCTCTATTTTCCACCGATTTTTGGTGATTTTCCCTCTGCGACACGTGTCGGCACCGGGCGAAACCACGTCGCCCACGGTCAGCGCAGTGGGCGGGATGACGTCATCTTGGCGTCAAGCCTGGCCGATGACTCACCCATCGACATGTGGGCCCGGTGAAACAGTGCTAGGACCTACGAGGTCGACACGGCGGACGAACCATCAAGCCCGCATACCATCTACTTTCGACCGTTGGATTGAATCCGACGCGGCGCAAGTCTAACCGAGCGGTTTACTATTTATGGGACTACGTGGCGTTACCTTAGGCGTCGGATGAAGATCAGACGGCTGAGGTTGCACGCGAGGAGTTGAAGAAGAGGCGGCAGCGCTTGTTGCCGGAGTCGGAGAAGATGACACGGGCGACGGCGTTTCCGGTCTGTTGGTAGGAAAAAAGTAACCACACGGATCGTCTCGGCTTGGTGAACTTCGGAGGTGGTCTTGACGGGCGAGGAACGACGGACGGCGGCGGGCACGGAAAACCGAAGCGGAGGAGAGAGCTAACTACGGCGAGCTATCGCGTGCTACGGTGGGAGAGCTAACGAGCGAGAGGGGGAAATGAGCGGGGTGAAGTGCTGCACGCCGCCTACTTCACTCGCTCGGACGACCTCGAGACGAAAAATCCCGACAGGATCTGCGGCGGCCAATGGCGACGGCGGCGCGACAGTCGCCTCGTCCCGAGGTCGTCCGGTCACATCGACCGTCTGATCGCGATCCAACGGTCCAGAATCGGCGACGATTTAGGGTTTCCTCCGCGCGAGCACAGTGTTGGGCCGGCCCAACACTGTAGCTAAGGATTTTTCCGGCTTTTCTAATTAAAATAAATGCCGAAATTCAAGGAAATTGTTTAGGGCACTAAAAATACCCGAAAAATTCTAGAAAAATTCTAGAAAATATTTCAGAGCATTTTGAGCCTAAATAAAATATTAGTTTTAATTTTTGATAATTATATTTTCTGGTATTCAATTACTCAAGGGAAAATGATATAAATAAATTCCAATTAAATCCAATAAATCCCAGAAAAATTAGATAAATTCAATTAAATGCAATTAAATGCAAATAAAGGTTGGTTAATTCATAAAAATTCAAATAACTCCAAAATTTAAAATTGGACCAAAATTCGGGACGTTACATATAACCTTCTGCAACGCCTCAAAAGGCGCGCCTAGCATGATTAGACGGGTGCAATTAAGGCCTGGGCGGCGGACTCGAAGCGCTGCAGGTGTCCGCCGGCTGTTGGCATCCGTACCACTTCGGAGAGATCAAAGGTCGCTAGATGTCCTGCCTGGAGCGTTACTTTGCGATCTCCGCTTGACCTCGATCAAGGTTTCAAGACCTGCAAGGGTTGCTGCCAGCGACCTGTTGGCTGAGGCTCGAGGTCGTCCTTGGTGCTCCTTTACGACCTTGAGCCTCGGGGGCTAGCTGTCGGGGGCCGGGCAACCCTTGGCCGGTCAGCAAACGGTCAACCGGCCCCCTAGCTCGGAAGGCCTCGATCAAAGACCTAGATCGGCTCGAAGCCACTCGACCAAGAGTGCATCAGACCAAACTCGAGGCCGCTCGACCTATGGCGCGGTAACCCCGAGCTCGGGGTCCCCGCGACCTGGGGCTCGGGTCGACCCAAGGTCGGTAACGTTCCCTTAGATCCCGGGCGCGTCATCACTCGGCAGTTACGGAAACGTGGGATCATGGAGTAATGCAGGCGCGCGCGGCGGGATCGGGACGGTTACCACCGGCTATCAATGTGCATGAAGGCCACGATCCGAGAGTTACTCCCGAACGTTACAAGTAGAATGTGTATAAGACTCGAGCTCTGAAAACATTCAGGGCAGGCGACAGAACCACCCAGCGCACACACTCGAGCTCAAGCCTAGACTTAGCATCGTCAAGCTTGAGCTGTAATCCTCTCTTGTACTCACAAATAGCAGGAATCACCACCGCAAGGTGACTGGAGTAGAGCTATTACCTTCTCAGGAGCTCGAACCAGTATATTCCTCGGTCTCTTGTCTGTTGTCTCCTAGCTCCGACCATAGACCTCTTCTATCTCGTTCCTCTGTTCGAGCAAAGCGCATTTGTGGTCCCATTTCTCACTGACCCCTACCTCACTTTCTGCGGTTGGCGATCCCGATCGTCGACAAAGATATTATAATCTCCATATTAGGTATGCGTAGATAACAAGGGGTGAAAGCTGGGTTGGCCAAAAAGGCCTAGTGAGACCACAGATGGTGAGAATCAGCTAAGAACTGAGATCGTAGTACTCAACTATAAGTTGAGAATGCAAGACTCGACTGAACGGTGAGATTCAGCTGTGGGCTAAGATTTTATAATAGAAATAGTTAGAGGCATTAGAACTTAGCTAAGGGCAGAAAATTTTGAGGCGCTAAATCTAAAGCCTTAGGTTGAGTATCAATGTTACTACGGTAACACGGTACAACTGGTACGCTAAGGGTAGGTGAGAAATAATCAAGGACATCATTACTCGTTGGCTACTAGGGTTAGAGATCTAATACCAAAATAGTGATAAACATTTTGGAGCCTCATAGGATAGGGTTACTATAGGTAAAGTGGTACAAACCTGTGTAAGATTAAATCATCAATTCATACCTATCTACTAGACTAGATGTTACGGAAGCTAAGTCTATCTCATATACAAGTACTAGTAGTTATTTTCATAATTAAAATATACAACCCTTAAAGAAAATATAAAATCTAATATGTAAAAATGGAATTTGAGAGAAGGTGTACTTTGGATGGACATGAGAGGAAATTCATTTATTGTATTTAGTACTAGTTCAATTGTTAATTGAAACTAGAAATGGTAGCGTGCTATTGCACGCTGTGTTGTGTGGGCGTGGGAAAAAAATCGACGAAAGGACGTAAACGTGATTTTCAACATATTTCTCACTCCGGAAAACAGCAGAAACCGAGTTATGGGAGAGAAAAAAATAGAGAGATAGAGTTGTAGAAATATCTCTTTCGACGAATTATTTTGGGAATATTGGAAACCGAGGTGGAAAAATAGGCTAGAGGGAAAAGGGCGAAAAATCATTAGAGATGACAACCTTCTTAGAGCTGCACACATATTTCTGGTGACGAAAACATTTTTTCCGGGAAAAACGGAGAAAGAGTTGTAGAAATATCTCTTTCGACGAATTATTTTGGAAATATTGAAGACCGAGGTGGAAAAATAGGCTAGAGGGAAAAGGGCGAAAAATCATTAGAGATGACAACCTTCTTAGAGCTGCACATATATTTCTGGTGACGAAAATATTTTTTCCGGGAAAAACGGAGAAATGACATAGACGTAAATAGCGAGGGCCTGTTTGTTACGTTTTTGGACCTGTCCGCTATCCCGAAAAATTAGAAAAGGGCTTATTCGCGATTTGAATTTAACGGGAGTTTTTTTCCATAAAATACCGCGTGAGGGACCCAAACGCGAAAAAAATAAAAATCTTCTCCTCACAAAAAATCGCAAAGGATCTATTCGTAATCTACAAGGACCTATCCGTAATTTGAGGAAACAGAGGGGCTTTTACGCAAAAATGCCTAAGGGGACAGGTGGCTTCGGCTGCTTCCAGGGAATTGAGGGGCTGTAAGTGGTGTTATATTAATGTTTACTGAGTACTTAAAGAGGTCTAACAGGACTGGGTACACGCACGTGGTCAACAAATTAATAATTAAGCGTTGCTATCATCAGCAAGTTTTGACGGCAGCGCGTGCACAGTGAGGGAAGTTTTGGAATAATTGTGGGCGACTCGGGAAGGATGACTCGGCCATTTTGAATCAGTTTGGTGCCGAGAAACAAGTCGATCCTCAAGTGGCTCTGAAATACCTAATGTAGTGTGGATCCAAGTTTCGTCTGTCATTTTTTTTCCTAGCAAAAAAAGTCAATTCTACAGTCTGGACGTCTGAATTTTTCAGACGCACTACACCATTTTTTTTATGTGTGTAATATTTTTTACCAACACGTACAACATTTTTCTTTGACAAACAGTGAATTACGGCACAGTAAACGAATGTTGCAAGCGTTGAAAAAAAATGTTGCACACGTCGGAAAAAAATGTTTCAAGCATTGAAAAAAAATATTGCAAGAGACGTTCGATGTAATAAACAGTATCGGACGTCCGAGCGCTAATTTTTCTTTTTTTTTCCTAGCAAAAAAAGTCAATTCTTTAGAAGAACGTCCGTGAGTAAATTGAACACGGTATCGATACACGCATGCGCAGTGGGATAAGTAAACATGAAACCGCGTGGGAATATATCATCGCTCCTCTTGTTGGCACTTACGATAGAACCTCCTCTCTCAGAGACTCTCGCCGCGACACTAAATGGCATCATCTTCTGAAGGACCGAAGTGGCAATCAGAGCGGGGAGGGAGGGGGAGTGATGAATGATTACAATTAAATTTTTTTCTCACTCAATGGATATAACCAAAACCTCATTTGAAACACTTAAACGCAATAGAGCAAAATAGAGAAAATCTTGGTTTTAAACTTGCTCGTGGGATTATGATAATCTTAAATGTTCTCCCATTTGTCACAGTAAATAAGAACACAAGACACAAAAAACTCAAACGCGATTTACAAAAATTTCTCAAAGATTAAGCAAAAAGATTGAGTTCTTGCAAAAGATTGCCTAGATGATAAAGATATGATCTAAAGAAAATGTATCCATCAATTAATCATCCTTGCCATAAAATCCACAAGCATTTAGAAGGAGGGGAGACAAATACAAATGTGTGGGAAGTAAATTGCAAGAATTTAAATTACATAATTTAAATGCTGAATTTAAGACATAATGTAAATGCTGAAATTAAAATCAGAAAAGTAAGGAAGTAAAATTTTATTTCCTAGGAGGAAGGTTTACAAAGCCTTACAACAGGGTGGACAAAGTTTAAAGGAGCACATAAAACCTATAAGAGGGGAGAGCTACCCCTACCCCTCTTTATATTACTCTCGAGTCATCCTCTATCCTTGAATGAATTCTACTTGGTTTTCAAGTAACCACATCAAGGGTTGAGATTGAGTCATCCTCCACCCTTAGATGATTTCTACTTGGCTCTCAAGAAACCTCATCAAGGATTGAGATTGTAACACCCCGGCACCCCGTGTCCTGAATGTTACACCTTCTAGCACCAACAATTACAAATCACTAAGAATAAATATTCGCAAAGCAAGCGATCAACTAGGAGGTTATCAAAATTATTAAAAATTTCGGCAGCACCTCCCCTAAAACTAGGACATCCACTCAGCAGGCAGAAAACATTTGCAGTATATGATATCATTCTAGCAGGTCCTTAGTTAACCAATCACACATCCTATAGGAATTTAATAAACTCCACCACATAATTATTACAGGACAGGGAATTTATTAAACATAACTACAAACAACCTTTTACAAGAATTTTGCATGAGCTAGTAAGAACAGAACTATAATTGATATGATGGAATGATGATGATGCAACGTGATTGTGTTACTACCCCCATCCATGCATACCGGCTTCAAAGCACCTACAAACATTAAATAACAAGCGTGAGTTCAAACTCAGCAAAGTACACGAGAATAACAATTCCAATTTATCGTAAGTAAAATAAGAGCTTGACCCTAAAAGCATGTAATACAAATGAAGTAACATCCGGACGATACACATTTATACCCATTTAAAGCAATAACTTGACCATACCCAAAAATTACCGCAATCAAGTCATCAACTTGATAATAAAACCACTCAACGCAAAAGAGGCATCACTTGACTCTAAATCACAACGTCTCCCGACTCAACCACCCCTTGTTTCAACTCAAACCATTTTCATCAATATTTATTCGAGTTCATAACTCAAAATTCACTCCACGATATTCATACAACATAATTAGCAAAGCAAAGAAAAGAAATGCACTAATTCATCAATTCAATTCCATCTCCCCTGTTTTTGGGGTTGAGTCCACGACTCAACCTTCTTTTACCATAATCGCCACCCATATGACATACCATTTATCACAACACTCATTATTAAAGATACAATGCACATGAATGCTCCTTTCGATGCACGTACCGGTACTGCCGAGTGCCCACCCGTCGGTGTGCACCCTCATGTCCCTTCCATCCCGTGGAAGGTGCCTACTCTTACTGTCTCGCTCTCATTCACCTCGATGAAAGAGACTACGAGGTAGGACTTTCGTGTTCACTACGTGTGAACACAGAGCCCCGCATCGACATGGGTCGCCTCTTCCTTTTTATGAATGCATATTATGAATGCAAGGATGCAACATCAATTCTCAACTAAAACACATTTCACTCATCAATTCTCAACTAAAACACATTTCAATCATCAATTCTCAACTAAAACACATTTTAATCAACATACTCAACTCAATTCCCCAAGCGAGGCACAATTGAATACATCTCTTGTAAATTAACCACGAGTATCCCCATACCCCACTCTCGCTACTCACTGCAACATTAACAAAGGTACAGTAAACTCACCGAGATTAAGGCTTACTAGTGACCACCCGAATCCAATAGCTAATCACGTCCGCGAAGGGACGATCACCAATATAACTCATACTTGCCACTATCAATAGAAATTAGGCATAAACAGATAAATAACAACGAACATATCAATTAGGCACACAACTCGATGTACTTGCCTTAAACCGCGGGAAGTGGAGTGGCGCGCGAAGAAGAGGCCACTCCTCCTTAAATCAGAAGTCAAACATAGATACAAATTACCGACCAAACAATCAATCAATCGCAACACAGAACCCTTGTGTATCTAAATCCCCATGGGTAGCTTTACCCAACATTGACTAGAGATAATACACCAACTTAAGCATACTTTGATTACCAGTATAGATATTTCGGCTAAGCAAGCCCTAAGAATTCATATTTTTTTTCAGATCAATCAAGTGTATTTGTATATATACATATCTGCAGGCACACCAATTCAACATTACATTAAAGCTTATGCTCAAGATCCCAACACATCTGTGGATATTCCTGTATGAGTTCTGTAATCTTATAGCAAGCATCGTGATCTTTTTATGCTAGCTTGTCCGATATTTAAGTGAACACGAAGATTAGGGGTGAAAACAGGACGGGAAATATCCGCCCGATCCGATCCCGAATCCGTTTAAAATCCGTACCGATGTTATTCGTATCCGTATCCGGAAAATCCGATGTAATATGGGTTAGGATATGGGAAGAGCAATATCCGATCCGTATCTAAAAAATCTCATGTCATATGGGTTAGGATATGGGAAGAGCAATATCCGACCCGATATCCGGTAAATATCTGACCCGATATCCGGATAAAATCAGTTATGCTTCCATTAATTTGGTTCATTATTGGATAGATAGAATAGTTGTTTGATACTGGCACTAAAAAACACTACTTGAAGCTAATGTTGTAAGGTTAATACTTCATTCGTTCTTTTACGTACACAATTATTTACTATACTACTATCTGATTATGATATCCGATCCCGACCCGAATCCATCAGGTATCCGCTCCGTATCCGAATTCCGAATAATCCGAATTCGTATCCGTATCCGGGACATCCGTATCCGACTCCGAATCCGAAAAAAAATATGGGTTAGGATACGGGATGAGCAATATCCGTCCGTATCCGATCCGGTTTCACCCCTAACGAAGATAGAATGTACTTCACAACTAAATCATCTAGAGACACTTGGTTAAATAAAGACACATACATTTCAGCTCGAAAGAATTCTTATTAAAATGGGGCAAGATAACATCCTACTAAATCTAGGATGATACCCACCTAGCAGAATGATTATAGCTTAAATCAACCTAACCCCAGTTCCATGTCTTTCATCATAAGCATCGAATGCGTAAACCACTCTCTATTTGGTCATGAGAATATAGGTAGCAATCACGCATTACTCACTAAACTGAGAATACAAGACATCAATGCAGACATATAAATAGAATCACTAAAACTCTTACCATTTGATCTCAAGAAAATGCAATCTGTAAACATATGCGCTGCTCTCTGTCTAAAATACAAAAACAGTAGCATTCATTCTAGTGTATGCAAATGCTAGCTCTGAACCACCTAAGCATATACCACTCTGGATCAACACATATAGGTTCAATACTGACACAAGAGATTAGAGTCAATAGGAATCCATATACGTCAGTAAGTCAATAGCTCCAACACCAAATTCGCAATACAGTGATTCTTATTCTCACAAGCTCAATCATATATGCATATTTACCCTAATGAACAAGAGCATAGAGATTAATTTCCAAGTCACGCAATTTGTTCACAAAGGTCCAGTACACAATCTTTGAGCACAAGCAAGCAATTACTATATCACCGCATACAAGATCTGTGAATAAAGAGCATAAGGATATTGACCCTAAAGCCTTCAACTTAGCCAAAATCAATTCAGGCATACATCCACAAGCAAACAATGAACCAATGCAAATTCATAGCTAGGCATTTCATTAAACACCATATAGGCAAGCTAATTTCCCCCCAAATTTATACCTCAAAGCTTGCTCATGAGTTCAAGGAGGAAGGGGTGGAGGAGCCGCCGCTGCAGGCTGGCTGAGGCTGCTGCTGCCGAGCCAGGCAGGGAGACTGGAGGGAGGCACTCGGTAGAGAGCTGGAGAAGAGGCGGCCTGCAGGGGCGACGAGGCAGGCTGCGTCGGCTGGACTGGAGAGGCACTCGGTAGGGAGCTGGGAGGCGGCCTGCAGGGAGCCAACAACCGGAGTAGGGGAGGGAGAGCCTGGAGGCTGGGGCGCACGGGAGGAGGCGCTGGTCCCTGGAGCTTCTCGAACCAGAGAAGGAGAGGGGTGCAGGGGAGATACCAGGAGGAGTCGGCAGGAGGCAGCTCGGGCTGAAGTGCAGAGCGCAGGGAGAGGAGCTCGAGCTGGAAGTGCCTGGAGGAAATCGGCAGGGGGAGTGGATTGGGGAAACATCTAGCCAAGGAAAGAAAATGGCAGCCACCACAAAAGGTAGAGAGAGGGATGAGGTTAGGTGAAAAGGAAGGTGAGGAGGGGAAATTCCAGAAAAACCCCTCCCACTCCTAAAACACTAACCATAGCACTCCCAACAGGGCCAGCCACCCTTGAGATTACCTGCCAGACGAGCCCCAGATCACACGGAGGAAAACCCAAAATTGGAGCAAGGTTCTGCAGTATTACAGAGATTCACTTAAGCTAACTTGACCGCTACTCTATCCTCTAAACCACAATCCAACGGCTCTCCTTCATCCGAGCAGCTTCAACTTAGCAACTCACCGGTCATCCTCCACCTCTCCAAGACCTAGCACCGTTGTCCTGTAACCATCAAAAATAAGGAAAACCCATCACATATCAATATTCAAAATTATATATAATAATTATCCAATTGTTAAAAATAAATCATATTTCTAACTCAAATACAGTTAAATACTCATTAACAATATGGTTGGACCTCCACATGGTCATTCATCTTCAACCCTCTTTCCTCCCTATTCACTTTCTCTCAAACACAAATAAGTTTTTGTTCTTAAATTTCCCTCTAAATTTTTTACTAAAAAGTATTTTTTAACCAATTTCAAAAGTT
Source organism: Guadua angustifolia (assembly GCA_036346375.1). Taxonomy (NCBI): domain Eukaryota; kingdom Viridiplantae; phylum Streptophyta; class Magnoliopsida; order Poales; family Poaceae; genus Guadua; species Guadua angustifolia. The sequence goes on along the minus strand of CM070516.1, from coordinate 37,504,249 downwards.
TTTGGATCAAATTTTTTTGAGTCAAAAGTTTTTTAGTTGAAACTTTTTTAATCGAAAGTTTTTCATGTAGAAATTTTTTGAACTAAAAGTTTTTGAAATTGAAAGTTTCTAATCGAATTTTTTGATATGAAATTTTCAAACCAAAAAAATTTGAATCGATGGTTTTTGAACTGAAAATTTTTAAAATTTCCCGTTCTAAAATTTCCCCACTTGAATTTTTTATTTCAAAATTTCCAAGATAAAATTTTCCTAGGTGAAAGTTCTCGATTTGAATTTTCCTAGTTGAAAGTTTCTCGAGTTGAAAAATTTTGAATTGAAAGTACCCATATTAAAATTTAAAAACATGAAATTTTCCTGATTTGAAATTTTTCGAGCAATTTGAATTTTTTGAGGTGAAAATTTCCAATTTGAAATTTCCATACTTTTATTCAATGGGCGTGTAAAGACTAGGAACCACTGAGTCTTAGAAAGACTAGGAACCAAGTCGTAGAAAGACTAGGAACCACTGAGTCTTTCGTGGCAACACTACCAAAAGTCTAAAATACAGGTCCCCAACATTTTTTCTTTTCTTTTGTTTTTGTGTGGAAAAGGTCCAAGTCTTTCATAGTAGGGACTAGGGGTATAACAAACGAATACACCTTCCGTTCCTAAATACATGATATTTTATCTTTCAAATATTGTACCTAAATACATATCATTCTACAATTTCTAGATAACTTTTTACTTTTTTTTATTATACCTCTCCCATTTAGCTATATCCAATATCAATTACTACTAAGGACTAGAGTAATGTAACACCACATAATTTTTGTCTTTAAAAACAAAGGTTAAAACAATAAATATTATTGGCTTCTATGAATTTTTGAGAATAATTTTATATTTTATTTTATATTTTGAATTTAAAAAATGTTTTTTCTATCTTTAGAAATTAAAAAGTACTTTTTGTATAAACATAAAAACCACATTTTATATGGAAAAAATTTATTATGTTGAAAATGCCCTATTTAATTTCTCTAAAATTTTATAGAATTTTCAAGGATATTCTAGTATTTGTCAATGATAAAAGGTATTTTTATCATTTAAGAAATAATTTCTATGTAAAATTAATAATATAATATAACTTATTAATATTTTATTCATTCTTTAATTATTGAAGTTGGTATCTCTTAATATTCCCAAATTTATGAGAATTTATTTTCTATTTTTGGATTTAATCTTATTTTCTCTAAATTTTTGTTGAAAAATAATTATTTTTAGAATTAATTAATTAATTCAGGAATTAAAAATTGTTCAGATTCTCAAAGATGATTTGCTTCCTTTGAGCCCATCCATCGGCTACAGTTATCCCACGAACCTAACCCGCATTAAATCCAATAGTTTCAACCCATTAAATTCCCGTGAAATGTCACTTTACCCACGCAGACCTCTTTGAGTTTTTGCAATTCACCCTTCGGATCTCCCTATATAAGCCTTTTTTTTTTCTCAAACTCCAGCAAAATTTAGGCGAGCTCTCACGACCTCTGTTGAGGCTCAAATTTTTGCTGGAGCTTCCCTTCGGTGTCGTCTACAACATAGTTCAACATTTTTTGGAATATTCACTTCAAAGCACTGCGGCAACCCTTTCTTCTCCAAGTCTAGAGAGCACCCTATTTTTTGAAATTTCATCATTTCATGTGAGGTTTAAAAGGTTCGATCTCCTTCGTTCTAAGTCTGATTGAACTCATTTTTCTTCCAAAATTCATATAAAATCCCAATATACCTATTTATGCTAGTTTTAGATTTTATTTGAATTTATCTATTTTTGAACATCTACATTTTGGAGTGCTAAAAAAAGTACCACATCGACAACTCAGAGTACTAGTGCATCGTGCAAGGCAAGTTACGCCTTTGATCATGTTGATCCTAGATTTTAAATTATATTTTGATTGAAATTATTGCATGCATAATTTTATCAGTATAATTTAAATTCTAGATTTAAATAATTCGTTACATCCAATTTGTTTAGACCACATCTGAACTAGGATAATGTATGCCATTGAAACCTTAAGAAATAATTTTATATGATGATTATCAAATATCTTTTAAATCAAAATCCTAAATCGGGTGTTGTTGGAAAGATGGATAGTTGTGGTCCGCTACTACAAAACTTGGTTATTGATAAGTTGATTACTGATGAACTACTGCGATAGTGGTTGATTATTGTTGTGTTGAAATGGCTCATCCAACAAATGGAGCGTGTGCGCGCGCGCGTAAATATACATGAGGTGGGTAGAGGGTGTCGTGGAGTTGCGTATTGCTGGTGGGGCTCTCTATATAGGCTATGATATAAGGATTAGGGGTGTAAACGGGTCGGGTACGGGCGGGTAGTAGATCATCTCATACCCTACCCTATTATTTTTCTCCAAGATGCAGATGCAGACACAGGTAGTAAAAATCGGGTAGGGTATGGGTAACGGGTAGAAATCGGGTTCCGGGTAGTGTGCGGACGGGTATAATACAGACAACGGGTACTTCATCGGGTAGTGCACGAAATATCTAGGATCAAAACATGCGATGAAAATAATCCAGCTATCACACTAGTACATCACATAATACAATAGATATGCCGTATAGTCTAACAAACATATATAGTTCAACAAAGAGTTCAAATAGTACATAATCAAACACATGAAGTTCAATAAACACACAAAGTCCAATATATAAAGTGAAATTCACATACATAGTTCAATACATAGTTGAATTGGAGGAGAGGAACTTGGGGCAATCTCAAAGGAATAGGAGGCAATGACAATAGTTTTGGACAACGTGAAATCACAAGCGCCCGTAGTCTAGAAAACCAGGTTATGTGCTCCTCCTCTTGGACTTTTAGGGCCGGATTTGGTCCAATAACCCATAAGAAAGTAATCTTTTATGAAAATTTGTTGAAAAAATAAATTTTTGAGACATTTTAAAATTTTGTTAGAAACATTGTTAGATTTTTATCAAATTGTAAAAGCTTGATAATGAGCTAAACATTTTATGGTACAATCTTGAGAAGTTTATAATCATACATCAAAATTTTAAGAATAATATAAGTTCATTTGTTATTTTTAAAAAATCAAAAACAGAATAAACATAATCGAGACATTTACATTTTCAGAAATTTATAAATTTTCTTGAGTGTGATCATGATCTCAAATTTTTATGAGAGATTAAAATTTTCATCAGTATCATTATATAAAATTTTAAAAATTTTATAACATATTTTGGATAATTTTTCATTTTGTTCAAATTTGCCGATAAGCCTTTTAATAGGACAGTAGTACTGTTCGAATTTTTAAAACTTCATGACATTTGATCATCATCTAAAAATTTTATAAAAATATTATAGATATGTCAGGACCATCTAAAAATTTTTTTAAAATTTTATAACCTCGTTTGTTCTAATTTTCATTCGATTCAAACTTGCCGGTCAGCGTTTTATCAGGATAGTAGCAATGTTTGAATTTTTAAAAATTCCTCAGATTTGATAATCACCTTAAAATTTAATGAGAATATCTCTGATGTGTCAAAAACCTTTAAAAAAAATTCAAAATTTTTTGACATCGTTCGAACTATTTTTTTGTCAGTGCAATTTCGCCGAAATTTCGAGAATTAGTAGTACTACTGGTACCGAATTGAGAATTATCCTGCCGAATCCGACCTGCACCACTGGGTATTGCCGATCCGTACTGACCGAACTCGAACCTACCCTACTTGGGTACTACCTGCATGCCCGGGTAGTTAAAATAGTTTTCTATTAGGGTAATTTTGCATCCGGGTACGGGTACGGGTCGAGTAATACCCGACCCATTTACACCCCTAATAAGGATAACTAACTATACTCGGGCAGTGAGTCATAATTACAATATCAACCATATTGTGTGAAATTAGCCAAAAAGCTTGTCCTATGAAGATATTATAATCTCCATATTAGGTATGAGTAGATAGCTAGGAGTGAAAGCTGGGTAGACCAAAAAGGCCTAGTGAGACCACAGATGGCGAGAATCAGCTAAGGGTTGATACCGTAGGACTCAACTATGGGTTGAGAATGTAAGACTCAACTGAAGGGTGAGATTCAGCTGTGGGCTAAGATTTTAGAATAGAAATAGTTAGAGGCATTAGAACTCAGCTAAGGGCAGAAAATTTTGAGGCGCTAAATCTAAAGCCTTAGGTTAAGTATCAATGTTACTGTGGTAGCACGATACAACTGGTACGCTAAGGGTAGGTGGAAAATAATCAAGGACGTCATTACTCGTTGGCTACTAGGGTTGGAGATTATATACCAGAATAGTGATAAACATTCCGGAGCCTCACAGGATAGGGTTAATATAGGTAAAGTGGTACAAACCTGTGTAAGGTTAAATCATCAATTCATACCTATCTACTGGACTAGAGGCTACGGAAGTTAAGTCTGTCTCATATATAAGTTCTAGTAGTTATTTTCATAATTAAAATATACAACTCTTAAAGAAAACATAAAACCTAATTTATGTAAAAAATGGAATTTGAGAGAAGGTGTAATTTGGATGGACATGAGAGGAAATTCATTTATTGCATTTAATATTAATGTTTACTAAGTACTTTTGTAATCACTCTTTCTAAATCCCCCCTTTGCTAGAGAATGGATCTGGTGGTCAAGTATCTAGTTGGGATATGGATCCCAGTGGAGTGTACTAGCTCTTGTCAGCCTTTGGATAGTTGGTATTTACGTATTATATTTTTGTTGTAACGTAGATCTTATATATAATTAATGTATTGAACATGTAGCTTTGCATGGCAATGGAATGTAATAAAGTTTTCATTTAGGTCTCTAATTATTGTTCTGCTGCAACACTCTGAACATGATACGTTAACTAATAAAATATCAGGTGCGCTCGATGTTTTTATTAGTTAATATACTAAGATTCGTGTAATTATTTTAGAGTAATGAGGTGTTACATACTCCTAAATTAATTATGCGGGTCGACACATGTATCAATTATAGAATAATTATCTTAACAGATAGATTTCGAAGTACACAAGCAATGAAAAACGCTACCTTGCCTTTGCATCCTCAGGACAACATAAACATATGGTGACACATATAAGTCTTACAAATATAGTCGCATAGGTTAGGACGAATGACTATATGGTAGGAGGATATCTTTAATACAGTATGATGCATGTATGAGATATGATATACGATATACTGATGACTATGGTAGGACGAATGTCAGATGATTAACGCCCTGATTCTAGTCCCATAACAACTTTCTTCTCAATGCTGAAATTTCTGTGATGTACACCACTGTGTTAACCATGGATGACTCCCAAGCAAGCTCTCCATCTCTTGAGATTTTCTTTGCGCCCAGGATCTTTGCATCATCACCTTCCTCACCTATCAAGCTTATCTGCAACTTCCTTCATGGATGGCCTATTCTCACCACACATATCCAAGCACTGCTTTGCTAACTCTGCAATCTCCTCTAGAAACCCCATGTTCTCGTCGCTCTTGATCTGATCATCCAGGACCTCCTCAAGCTTGTTTTCCTTTATCGCGAACAAAAATCTCATCGATAGGCTCTTCTCATTTTCAGGCGCTTCGAGGTTGAAAGCCTTCTCGCCCGTGAGCAGCTCTAGTACAACAACTCCAAAGCTATACACATCACTCCTATCATTCAATTGGCATGTCTGCATGTACTGGTCGAGGTACCCGCAAGTTCCTTGGACGCACCGTGACGAATCGTGACTCATCGGTTGGTGCTAGGATAGAGGCACCGAAGTCAGAGACTTTCGCCGTGTAGTCTCCGTTGAGGAGGATGTTGGATGACTTGACGTCACCATGGATGATCGGTGGAGATGCCCATGAATGGAGGTATGCCAAAGCTTCAACCACTCGTGGGCGATTCGTGGCAGTGGCCAAGGAGATATGCCGACCGTGGTTGCCGTGGATGAGCTGGAACAACGTGCCGTTGGGGATGAACTCATACACCAGCATAGGGACTTGCACTTCGAGGCAACAACCTAGTAGTTTAACTATGTTTCTGTGGTTTATCTGGGATAGGATCAGCATTTCTTTACCGAATTCTTTCTTGTGTTGCTCATCAATTGTCATGCATCGTTTAACGGCTACTTCCACGTTGCCCTTGAGATGTCCCTTGTAGACAGTTCCATGGCCTCCATGACCAAGGACTTGTTGATCATCGAACCTATTTGTGGCTTGCTGCAATTCTTCTTCTGAGAAGATTTTGAACGCAGCACCTTGTTGTGACTTCATCTCCTCGAATAGCATTAAACCACCATGCTGTTGAAAATACTTCTTTTTGATGCGTCGTAGCTTTCGTCTTTCTTGGATTAGGTATGCACAAGTGACAACAACCACAAGAACGACGATTCCAACGCTTGCACCTACATGTTACACAAACTGATCAATGATTTTACCCTAATCAAGTATAAATCTATTGTAACTAAGCGGCCAGTTCTCTCTCAGGTAAAAAATGTAATTGCGCGGAAAATTAAGTTCAAGTTTGATGTTGGCCAAGTTGGAACTTAGCCAAACAAGATCGACATGTCAGAGTTATATCGTTCTACCAAGTCTTCATTGTCAGTGTTCTTAGTAGGTACTGAAGAGAGAAATTAATTAACATACCAACGACAGGCATAACCCAAATGGACTTCTGATCCGGCACGCAAGCGCCATGCACCATCTGTTTTCCTCGTGGGCATGAACAGGTGTAATTTCCCAACGTGTTCTTGCATATCCCCGGACAAGGATAAGTAGCCCTGTTAAGACACTCATCGATATCTGCCATCAAACAGCTAAACTTTGTTAAATCTGTAACATACTCTTATACATGAAGAACAGGCCGGAAAAGAATAAGCAGGCGCAGAGCTGGACCTGTGCATCCACCCTCGATGTACGGATTGCCCTGGTACCCATCGGAGCACTTGCAGCGGTAACCGACCGGTTTCGTGAAATCGACACATTCACTATTGCTGCTGACACATTCGTAGGGATTAATCGTGTCTTCTCTAGCTTTCTGACATGACCACGGTCTTATGTGCCAGTCCATCACGACCGGGACTTTCCCCTTGTACGTGTCGTTGAACACCGTCGATGCGAGATAAGTGGTGCTAAATTTGAAGTCCTTATTTTCCATCAGTACCATGTAGCTGCAGGGCCGGTCTCTGTCGGTCGTGTTGTACTCCTCATTGAAATATGCTTTGTAGTACGTTATATCTTTGGGGACGTCCGCCTGGCAGCAGCCAGTGCCGGCGCCGTCGCATGTGCCGTTTGTGATGGTCACATTATTGTTGCATGTTGAGTGGCAGCCTATTACGTACTGCACGAGTTGTCATATGGGATCGTGTCGTTAGCTGGATCAGCGTTTAGTTTCTCTCTTTAAAATGTTCAAAAATATACTTTGCAGTTAAAGTTTTTGCAAATAAGTGGGACAGATCAACGCAGGCAAAACTTACGGAAGTACTTACGGAGTTTCATCTATCAACTAGTTCATCTAAAATCTTATAAAAGGGTGGTTATTCACACTTTTAACATGTAGTGCTTCATTACTGTACGAAAAATCTAAAACAATGTACTGTCAATAGTGGAACGGTGGTTGGTTGCAAAAATAGGCCTTCAATTGCCTTTACAATTCATGCTTTTCACTTTTATTTGTAGAGCATCAAAGTACTGCTATAAGTCTGAAACAAAGTATAATATTTATATAAACAAAACACCTGGTGATATTAAAGGCATCTCTTTTGTTTTAAAGGTAAACAAATTCTACAGTAATTTACATTAATCGAAAGAAAAAGAGAAGAATTGGCTAGATGATAATAGTGCAGATTAATTGTATTTATATATATATAGATATTAGAGTTATATAACAAATATAATTATATTTCAATTATCTAAAGTAGAGTTGCATATCAAAGATGGTTGTATCATAGTATATTAGTATGTCTTCGCGCAGTTGTATGGATAAATATACTAGTTCAAAATGAAAGTGGACGTGAGTACGTTGTACTTACGGAGACACCCAGCATGTAGGCCGTGGTGTTGCACCCGATGACGAAGATCTTGTTGTCCACGTCCGAGAACCAGAATGGCGTGTTGGTGGAATTCACCCATCGATTGAAGTACCGCTGCGTGCGGTCGGCCGGGTCGTAGCACCTCCAAGAGATCCGCGTCTTCAGCCAGGCTTTGCTGTGCAGCACGGAAATTTTCGCCACCTCGACAGTCCCGTGGAAGGGCCTTTGGGCGCCATCACCGTCCGCGGTCTTGCTGCAATGGAGCTGAAAGCCCGTGTGGATCGCGCACCCCTCCCCGATGCCGAACGGGTACGGGATGTCCACGTCTCCGCACCTCTTCGGGCAGCCTGGCCTCGCGGCCGTCGTCGGTTCTGGTCCATCTGCCGTGCCCGGCGTCGAGAGGGCAAGCCAGAGCAGAAGCAGCAGAGACGGCCGCAGCCGAAGCAGCAGTTGCGTGCGGTTCGCCATTACGACCTGAACTGAAAGCCCGGTCACTCGATCCGGTGTTTGGGCGGTTGTGCTTGTGCCCCCGTAGATTATATGACAACCAACTACTAGTTAGTGGTTAACTTATGTGATGAAGCCAAAGCGTAGCGTTATTAAAAAGTCTACGTTTTAGAAGAACGTCCGTAAGTCCATTGATACACGCATGTGCAAGTAAACATGAATCTGCGTGGTAATATATATCATCGGAATGGCTAATTCGAGAAACGTCCAATCTGCGTGTCTCTGCCTCGTAATCTTAAAAAAAATTCTGTTTTTAACATAAAAAATGCTTAAAATGATACTACTCCCTCTGTTCTTTATGGACATCTTAGAATTCGTACATTCAAACTTTTTAAAATTTGATGTAGTTATATGTTTAAAACTATCTATATTGACGACTTAAAAACTACATAATTAAATTTATCTATAAAAATATTTTATAATAATTATAATTTTATTATTATGTAATAAGATAAAATTGCAAAAGGTAACAATTAAAGTCATATATGGAGACAGTGAGAAGTAAAAAATGCCACCTAAAAATGGATGAAGGAAGTAATTGTTTTGTGGGGTTGTTTGTTATCGGTCAAGCTATCTTCTATTCTCTATAAAAAAAAGGATAAAAGCACCTCTTATAAAAGATAACCTCTATTCATTTCTTGGGCCGAAACCAGAGCTGGCATTCTTCATTTTCTTTCGAACTATCTAATAGGGCTGCAGGAAAAAAAAGAACGTAGCTAAATCTCTCTCTCTCTCTCTCTCTCTCTCTAGATCTGTGTGTGTCTAAAACATCGACCCATGGCCAAATGTAGCGTTAAGAAATTAATTCTTCATTCAGAACATATTGAAATTCAAATATTTTTGCATTCAGCTACCTTTCTGCCATTCTAGCGTTAAGAAATTAATTCTATTCAATTTAGAGTCTATTTGCGAAGAACATGCATTTTATATTACCTAGCACAATAAAACTGACCTTCATTGGAACATGATTCAAAACATATTGAAATTCAAATATTTTTGCATGTTTGGGTTCCTGGCAGTATATAGATTCCATCAAAATTGGTTCCATTTAATTCTAAGCATGTTTGTAGAAATTTCATATTGAACATTATTTCTACCATTCTTTTTAAATTCAAACTCCAAGATTCTACAGAGCCTACTTTCAAAATGTTTTTAAATATTCTGATAGCCCTTGATTTTAGACGAATTTAGAATTTTGTTTAAACTCATTTGGATTAAAAATGCAAAAGTTATGGTTATTTGTTTTGGCTTGGTTTAGAGAAAGAGTGAAATACGTTTTTGCTTAATCAAAACGTATTCCAGTTTTACATGCATTGCTTTGGATCTGGCCACTTTGGCTGACATTGGGCCCCATTCGACAATGAGTCGGGTAGCTATTTGGTGGTTGACAATGGGGCCCGGGCGTCAGAGAAGGAAAACAGGGCACCGGCTAGGGCTCAACGCCGGAGGCCAAGGCGCGGTAGAGCTGGCCGGTCGGGGCTCTGGCAAGGACCAGCGCAAGCTTGCGCACCCGCTGGTGGGTCGGTTCACCGCCGGCGAGGGACGATGCGCCCTGCCACCGTGGTCGCAAGGCGGCGCCATGGCCGGATGGTGGCCAAGCTCACCGGAGCAAGCGTTCGAGAATTTGAAGGCTCTGACAGCATCATCAAGTGAACAAAACCCATTTTACCTGAAATCGGGGTTGGAGAAGACCCGGGTTGCACTGCCACCAAAAGCCGTCCACGAGGAAGATGGGTGGCGATGGGGAGGTGTTCCAGTGGGCAAGAGCTGGTTTTAAAAGAGGCGAATGATTGTTAGATACTCAGATAACTAGTGTCCACTTGAATTTGACAATAGCAAACCATAGAGGTTGAATTGATCTTCAGCCCCGAGCTCAAGGTTCACTGGAAATGGCAGTTCACAGGGAGGATGAAGGTTTCGGCCATGCGTGACTGGAAAGGGGAGAATGGGGGTCAGGGGCGAGAAGTTAGGAAGCATTTGGAGGTTTATATAGCCGGAAGGGAGAGGAAGACAGGCGCGAATCCCCCATGGAGCCAAGGGCTGGCTATATGGCGCCACTGAAGAGGGATGGCGCTGCAGTGCTGCCGTTCGCACGGAGAGGTAAGGCGAGTGCCCAGCGTCCCGCACGGGTGACGAAAGAAGCGTCCTGGAGAGACCGGAGCACAGCTCAGCAGTGAGGGCGACGGTGCGGACGGAGTTAAGGCGCGGAATGGCTGAGGTACTGGGCGGTTAGCAGAGCCAGGACTCGGTAGCGTCGAGGAGGTGAAGAAGAGCGGCTGACGCATGGGTTCGGGACCACCGGCCAGAAACCGAAGGCTGGCAAGCTCTGCTGGATCGTTTCAGGGAAAGGGGCCCACTCGTCAGCTGAAGGGAAGGAAATTCACCCCTCATGCGTTCTGACATCAAGGTAAGGTCATTAATTGCACCGCAATTATTATGTCAAAAATTTCTGAACATTTTCATGTGAGACGTTCTGACAAGGCTAGTCTTACTGCTAAAGTTTCAGATCAAGATGAGATACCCAGAATTTGTAAAAATTCTGACAATGTACGGTGGTCAATTTTTGTGTTATCGGTTTTCCATTTTTATGGAGAGCTATAAATTATAAAAAAAATTAAAACTTTTTATACAGGTTTACCATGGATATAATGATCTCCAGTAAAAATTTTAGCTTCATATATTCCTTATTTAATTTATAAAAATTCTGACATTGTCATTTCAAGATTTTCAATCTTTCTATTTTCGAATTTTTAAATAATTCAAAATAGTTTATCATTTCCTGATATTTTTACTGTGGATATATATATGACATCTCAAAAATTTATATAAAATTTCCAGGTCGAGATAATTTTGAATAATTTTTGTTAAATTCTGAAATGGGTCACTATTCACTGTCAAATACCATTTAATTGCCTTTCACTTCACCATTTATCATGTCATATGACATTTTAATTTTATATACAAAGTCCTGGTCAATTACCCAGATTTTTCAGAAATTTTTACTTATTTTGTTGACATAAGGTTTTATTCTTGCTTATTATCTCCTCTTTCAATTATCATTAATATGGATTTCTCCTTTTAAGCACAATCAAGAAAAGCCAAGAAATCAAGAAACCATCGAAGAAAATCCAAAAAATCACAAAATAAAAAAAATAAAATCTTTAAGTTAGATTTCTTATTTCATTATGTTTTCGGGATGTGACAGATAGGCACGTAAGAGTTGACTGCAGTTATTCACCCTCCATCCAATCAAATAGCGAAATGGACGAAAAAGGATAGAAAGAGCCACTCCAATACTCCATCTACCCTTTTCCTTTGAACACTTAGCTTTGCGAGATGCCAAGACCAAATCCCGTCGCGGACGTAATCTGCGGTCTCGCATGCACTCGCAGTCTCAATCGTATCGGTATGAACACACACCGTGTGTGAACAGTGAGGGCATCATGCTGCATGCTGCTAGAAGACATTTAAACACAGACAGGTACTAGTACGTCTGGAGAATTAGTCATAGCAATGCTGTACTAGCTGTGATGTAGAAGTATGTTTGAATTATCGCCGTTCTGCCTGGATACGGACGTACGATGAGAAAATGCCTTAACAGCAATTTACACGGCGTGGAGGGCCCTGTTTCATTGCTGAAAACCAGAGGAAGTCGAAGCACTCGCATACAGGGAGGGCATCATGTTAGCGGCTCAACACATACATGCCCCTTCTATCTTTGGAAACGGACTGTAGCACGAATCGATAGCCTATCTTTTCCCTCGAAAAATGAAAACTGAATTTCTCTGAATTTTATTTAGTTGCACTCTCGCAAGAACGTATGGAAGCACAACCCCCTATAGTCACGCCGCCGACTTAAGCCAATAATGGTTTGTAAGTCGCAACTCCATGAACTGGTTGCAGTATCGATCAGCACAATTGGCTCGTGCTAATACATAGCAGGGTTGTTCTGCCGTAGCTTCTTCTGTCTATAGCTTGGCCTTTTGAGGTATCCAGCATTGGTTGGATGCGCTGGATTTGGCTTCGGGGAAATCACAGAATGTGTACACATTTATATCTCTTACAGAAGGAGCAGTGAATTGTTCGTTAGGAAGAATGGGATTATAGGATGGTTCCATGAGTTTTTTTAAAATAATAGAAGAGCAACAAACTCTCTGATTTCTATTATCAAAAATCACAGAAGTTCACTATAAGAAAACAAAAGTGAAAAATAAAACAGAAACATAGCTCTCTGTTGCATCCTGTCTTGTAAAATCAATCAGCTAAAGCAAGGTTTATGTCCAAAACATATGCACGGTCTAAAAGCAGAAAGTAAATGGACTAAACACATTACAATTTCATTTATAAACACTAAATAGGGATCGCTTTATCTAAGTACTTCTAGATCAACACAAAAACTCATTCTTTTTCTCTCCATCTTTTTCTATTTCAGATAGCAATCTTAACAACCGTTGGTCTCCATCCCCCTATGCGCCTTGAGCACCTCAGTAACCACTTATTCCAACAATTTGCCCTGCCCCCAATGCACGCTATAATAGACGCTTTCTAAATAGTCCACAACAATGATGAAATTCCCACCAATAATAACTTCTTAGATTCATACCTAAATTGAATCAACCAATTACCAAATATGTGTTCAACATTAGTAGGTGAACATCTCAAGCCAAAAGCACACCTCACCACATCCCAAATGAATCTTGCCAATGGATATGAGATAAACAAATAGTCAATTGTCTCATTAGCACAACAAAACTGGCATTTCTTATCCCCTTTTCAACCCCTTTGTAAGAGTCTATCTTTAGTTAAAATGCTTTTCCTCGGTATTAACTAAATGAAAACTCTAACTTTGAAAGGAATCTTAATCTTCTAAAGGAATTTATGAGGAAAATTTACATTATGGGTTTTCATAAATATGTAATAAGATTTCATAGAAAACAAACTATTAGAACTCATTCAAAGCAATCTCATCGTCTTCCTCACTTAGAGTCACCTCTTGACATTATGCCTTTAATTTTTTCCATATGGCTAAAATATTATCCCAGAGAGTCTTTCTGAAAGTGATAGTCTCCCAACCTTTAGAGAAAATCATTAATATGGATTTCTCCTTTTAAACACAATCAAGAAAAGCCAAGAAATCAAGAAACCATCCAAGAAAATCACAAAATAATTAAATAAAATCTTTTGAGTTAGATATCTAACTTCATTATATTTTCGGGATGTGACAAATCTACCCCTTTTACGAAAATCTCGTCCTCAAGATTTTGTGAGGTTTAGAAGAAATCTGGAAATTTCTTTCTGAGATGATCTTCACGTTCCTATGTGGCTTCCTCTTCAGTATGATTGCTCCATTAGACTTTTAACATTTTGTGAGACTGATTCCTTATGTGACGATCTGCCTCCTCTAAAATTTGGATTGGATGCTCACGATAAGATTGATCGAGTTGCAGATCAATATCTTCCAGATGAGTGAAATCAGTTGGGACACGAAGACACCTTTTGAGTTAAAGATACATGAAAGACATTATGAACATTTGATAGCTGTGGCGGCAGTTCTAATTTGTACGCCATTTCTCCTTTCTTTTCTAAAGTTTGATAAGGTCCAATGTACCAAGGGGCTAATTTGTTTTGTGGGGTTGTTTTCACAGGTTGTTATCGGTCAAGCTATCTTCTATTTCCTCTAAAAAAAACATGAAAACACCTCTTATAAAAGATAACCTCTATTCATTTCTTGGGCCGAAACCAGAGCTGGCATTCTTCATTTTCTTTCGAACTATCTAATAGGGCTGCAGGAACTAATGATACGCAGAAAAAAAAAGAACGTAGCTAAATCTCTCTGTCTCTCTAAAACATCGACCCATGGTCAAATGTGTAGGAGGTTGATAAGAGAAAAATTAACCATGATTTAGAGAAGTTCTGTGAGAAAGAAATTAACACTCGGTGTTGGAGCGATGGTACTCGAACTTCTTCGCGGTAAATTTCCCAGTAATGCTAGCGACATCATATGAGATCGACACGCCCCAATAAGAGAAGACTTGGACTCGGTGATCACTGATAAGTCATCGGCCCGCAGTAGCTATCGCCTATGAACCGTCGACTGCCAGCAAGACCGGAAGACTTGGACTCGGTGAATCTTCCTACTGACCCGATGACGAAGAACTCGTCGTCCGCGTCTGAGAACCCGACAGGTGTGCCGAGTTTGGATTTTTCTGGGTTTTGGAAAGGGATTGAAGTTTCCTGTCTTATTTGGTTAGCTGTTATCCTGGCTTTTACGTAGATGAGTCAGAATTCTAGTTCAAATTCTCTGTTCCCACATAGATACTGATTGAGAATATACATGTCAAATAAAGCCTTAATAGACCCTAATACCCTTGTCATAATTTATTGAACAAATTGAATCCAAAACCAAAAAGACACCATCCATAAAAAATGTTTGTAAAAGCAAAGTGAAAGGCCATGTAGAGGTCTATCCATATTTATAATGAGTAATTGATTGTGTTTGAGTGTGTGGTACTCAAGTTTGAGTTTTATTTAAATCTAATTTTGAATTTGAAGTAATTTGAGGTGTTGCGGGTTGGGCGGCATTACGGCTGGGGTTAACAATAGTCTTTGGTCCTCTGATTACTCTGGCCATGGAATGGCGATAGCTATTTTACAGAGAGGTGATTCTCTGGAGCGTCAAGGGTGGCACTACCGGTCCTTGGGACTACCAGCCTTCAGCTGGCGATAGTAATTTTCCAGAGAGGGTTTCTCAGGGTGTATAGAGTTGTCGAATATTTAAATATGGTATATGGACGTGCGCCATAAACCTCAGGATCACACCACATATGTCATTAAAAGCATTTGAAAATTCCGAATATCTCGGGCCCAGTCCGATGGATAAGATATACGCGAGAAGAGATATCCCCATGTAGGAAAGGATTCGATCGTGTTCCCGATACGAGAAAACCCACTCGAATACGCTCGGTAGTTATGGAAGTTTGGATACGATACGGAGATCATAACGACGATGGACTCCTCATTGGTTGAGCGTTGGCACGCCGGACTCCACCTAGGCGGTGACGACGGTGTCAAGGCCCCCCGCCCCAGAGGAACCAAACCCAGGTGGGCTCGTCAAACTCAGCCACGGGCTTCCAATTGTTGGCCAGGCCACTCGTTAGCCCTCAACCGCGCGCGCCAGATTGGGCTAGGCCGCCCTCTACTTCACGTCGAGTAGGATATGCAAACTAGTCCAAAAATAAACTAAAAATATATTGATCCAACGGATAGTAATATTTCAAATCTGAAATAAAATATCTGAATCCGACAACTATCCAAAAAAACATCTGAATCCAAACCGAAACTATCCGGTCGATTGGAAATTATCCGATCCAATTGCACTCCTACCTAACATGAGCGATGCGAATAATATGCTTCGTTGTACGTATTTTCTTTCTAAGTCTAGAATCTCTCTATATATATTTTTAAAAATAGCTCTCTTCTCCACCGTGTAAGGTATGGTAACCTGGTAGAGGATATGTGTCTCTGCCATGTTTGGGGAGCGCAGAATTTGCCTGACTCTATGGTAGCAGGTGTGAGCGTGGAAGGATACGCTACCATGCTCGTAGAGCGCGGAAGGCATCCTCCCGTTCTACCCCAATGCGGCAGTGAAGCGGCGCAGTGTATGGGGCCTAGTGTATAGTGTACACCGCACAGTGTACAGTGTACATCAAAATCGCGTATGCTGCCCACTATATTGCCTGCCTTCTCACTTGCATTGCCACGCTCACCCTGTTGTGCCACGGCTGGCTTCCACACTCCCCGGTGCGCAACAGGGGACAAGCGTTTTTTGTGGTAGAGGAGGAAGCAATTTTTATAAAAAATATACGTTACAGATTAGATTTGTAAAAAACATTGTCTATAAGCTAGATATGAATAGTGTTCGTGAGATGCCGGGCGATAGAGCCCGCTGGCGCGACAGTCAACCTACACGCTTAAGTTGAGTTCAAACATTATAGCCCATTGCTATTATAAGTCTTATTATGCACGTAAACAAGATAACTATGCACAAATTGCTATGGGCGCACCAAAATAGTAGGTTCAAACTTGAAAATAGCTTAGCATGTTCAAATATCTCAGAATAATTGCAAATAAATGGTTAGGTAATTTTCTAAAAGCGGAAAAAAGAGAGCAAAACTCTACGTTTGAATGCGCTCTTATAAAATAATTCATTTTTAGTACACTCGTGCAATCGCTTTCCGTTTAGGCACAAAATCAACATGAATACTATATGTACTTCCCAACCTATATACCTATAATTATAATTTAAATTTCATTTTTATAACAAAAATTCATTTTCAATTTTGTTCTATGTTAAGAGTGAAAAAATTGTTGTATATGATATTTTTATCTGAGTTTCACGTCCGGGGCCACCCACTGAAAAGTGAACCTAATCAGGCCTCTCAGCCGCTGGTGTGAAAATTTCAGCCCATAAGTTGCTCACTTTGCGTGTTTCCTATCTGCAACAGGCCCGCCCAACCGGAGCCCGCCTAACTCTCCCCAGTCCCACCTCCATCGCCGCCGCGCCGCCACTCCTAAACCCCACCGTCGGCGGCAGGCGCTCAAAACCCGTCACCTCCCTCGCGCCACCGCCACCGCCACCTTCCTCCGCGATGCCGCTGAGAGAGGCCGCAGCAGAAGCAGCAGCTGCAGAGCGTGCGCTTGAGGGAGATGTGGGAGGCGGCAGGAATGTCAGGATCCAAAAACAATTCCGGACCCAAACACTGCTATTCCGAACGATCGACAACCAGAGAACCACCGCAACAACCGATAGAAACGGAAGAGTAAAGTAAAACGAGATGAACTAGAGAAGCTAGGCTAGGAAGACTACTTTTTTTTTCTGGCAGCAATGCTTTCCCCATTCCCTTGCCAGTATATATATAGCCAAAGTGCTTTTGCTTAGTTTTTGCTTACAGCGACAGATCAAGAGTTCAAAGGTTAAACAAGCAGTTAAAAATAAAACAGAAAAGCTGTAAATGACTAGCTACAGCATTGTCGTTTTGTTTGGGTATCTTCTCAGCCATTCGATGCACAGGAAACAGCACCGGTAAAGCTCCACTGTAGATCGCCCTTTAAGTGAACAACAAAGCGTTATCCAGCCGCGCCAAACACTGCTCATCTTCCTCCTCCGAAACTCAGGTGCTGACAAGGAAGCGCGGGCGCACGCAGCGCCGCCACTTCAAGCAGGGGCGCGATAACGTCTGGAAGCGCAACCCCCAGCGCCCTCCCGCCGGCGGCGGCGGCGGTGGCGAGGGCCGCGAGGGGAACCCGTCCTGGCAGCCGTTCGCCACCGAGAACCCGGCCTTCGAGGACTACTACAAGGTGCTGCCGCTTGGTTCAGACGATGCGTAGCTTACTCCTTTTTTTTTAACATTTTTTTGGCGTGCTTTTGTGCAGTTCTAAATTTTGATGGCAGTAACAGCGCTAGCTTTGATCGTATGAGCTCGACCTTCATGTAGATTTCGTTTTAGAATGTTATAACTTGTTGAAGTGGCGGTGAGGGATGTGTTGATATAAGCTATTGTTTTGTAATTCGCAGCTATATTAATCGATTTCAGTGCTGAATATTGTTCTACAGAGTTACATTATTCTAATAGTACCCTAGCTGGCTTGCACTGCCTTTGTTTCTGTTGTGATTGTTTATAGCTTTGGTTTTAAGCTGGATGTAGCATTGCTTACAAGTTGTGGATGTGGCTTCCGATAAGCCGTATTGAAATTTGAATGTCTATACATGTGTATGCCTTGCAGGAGCAACAAATTGTTCCCGAGGAAGAGTGGGATGACTTCATGAGTATGCTTCGGAAGCCATTGCCAGCTACCTTTAGGATTAATGCGAGGTAGTTATGCTTTCTTTAAATTGGTGTTATTAATTCGGTTGTAATCATATCTGGCCATTGCTGTTCTAAATTAATAAAGAGCGTGTTTTGTTTGATGTAAATTATGGACTTGAATCGCATATTGTTATATGCTTTCTTGTTTTTAGCAAAGGATAGCTTAACGCGATTCTGGCTTACCTGCTGTTCACTGCTATGGTTCATCAGACATTATATTCTGTACATTTTTCACCTTTGTATCTTGAACGAATATAAACAACTGACCTAATAGTTAGAGCAAAAAATAATTGTACAAAATGGCCTGGTATTTTTACTAAGACCTTTTTTTTTAATGTCTGGCATTGTTGAAGATAACTTAATTCTACATTAGGGTTTAATTGTTCTATTCTAACAAGCTAAAGTTTTTTTTGCCTTTTCAGCTGTCAATTTTTTCAAGATATCTGCTTACAGTTAGAAAATGACTTCAGGAAGTTGTTTGGAGACTGAGGTTGTTTCTAAAATTCATGCATAAACTTTTAGTTATATCTTTGACATTTTCTATTTTATAATCCTTTGGTCCTGGGCAGGTTAGTGATGAGCATGAAGAAGATGCTATTCGCCCTTTGCTTTGGTACCCTGGCAATCTTGCATGGCATTTGAACTTTTCACGAATGCAACTGAGGAGAAACCAGGCACTTGAGAGGTAAACAGATCTTGCATGATGTTTATTTTGAAAGAACCTTTTCAACAATGTGCAGTATAGGATGATTGTTTTTATGCACTTGTTAAACTGATGTTTGTTGCAAAAAAATCTATTTAAACTTAGCGATTCCCTTTTGCATAAAGTGATGAACGAATGATTTATTGAGGACATGATTGTCCCTTAAATGCTGCATAACAAAATCCAAAATGTTGAATTTAATTTACTGCATTTCAGAGATTTTTTGCAGGAATCAGTTTTCCAACTTACTGCTGTAAGAATCAATTATTTGCCTTTAATTCTTTGTTTTACCATCAACGGTTCATTGAAACTTCTCAAATACTTCTTTTGGGCTTCTTATTTGATATCTCATACTCCATTCCCTGTTAATATTTTCTTTTTGAAGTTTCTTATAAGAGTTTTGAGAAATTGCCAAGACCATCGGTATGCTCAGCAATTTGCTATGATTGCAGCATTGGAAGCACTCATATTAGTATTCTAGTGAGTTATAGTTGTTAATTCAACATTTAGTTTTTTTCACTGCAGCTTTCTTGAATTCTTGAAGCAAGAGGTTGAAGTTGGAAATATAACTAGGCAAGAGGCTGTCAGCATGGTGGGTGCCTCATATTTATTTCGAAGATGTGCTATATTGTTTATCTATGATGCCTTACTTATATTGGTTCAATTCTTGTTTCAATGATATATATTGTTTTTGCAGGTCCCACCTTTGTTTCTGAATGTGCAACCTGACCATCATATTCTTGACAGTATGTTTATCCGTTCTTCTTGTCCATCATTTCGCATGTTGTGCAGTTTATGTAACTGGCTTCCTCTTTCTCAAACTGCCTATTGGCTACTTCCATAATCCTGTTTTTAAGGTTCCAGCCTAAATGCCCAATAAAAAAAAGTTTAGGAGTCTAGAAACATGATCTTTTATAAGCATCAATAACAAATCAAAAAGAAAAAGAAAAAGAAAAAGAATGAACATCCACCATTTGGAACTGTAGTACCATACCTTATGTTCATAAGGCAGCTGAATTTCTCATTTAAGCCCATCCTTTTCTTTTCGACTTTGCCTTAAACTTATCTGTGTGGAACTCGCTCTTAAAGGAAGGGCTGTTCCAGTATTTTTTGGTTACAGTATTCAGTTTTTATTTTGAGAGGGAAGACTTCTCAAATACTATAACCTCATGAATTTTGTGATCTTATGCAGTGTGCGCTGCTCCAGGATCTAAAACTTTTCAGTTACTTGAGATGATCCACCAGTCAACAAAGCCCGGACTACTTCCAAATGCCATGGTGCATTTCACTACATATTACATATTCCCTCTGTTCAAAAATATAAGGCGTATTTTGACTTTGTACAAGGATTAAGGTTATGTTGAAATTGAGAATGGTATGAGAGAAAATGATTTAGATGCCCTCTACTTAATTGTCTTGGAAGATGAGAGATATACTTTGTGTGAGTGGTAATGAATAAATGCATATGGTTAGAGAGAATAAATAGGGTATAGAAGGAAAGGCTTCATTAAATCTACATATAAGCCTAATGTTTATGGGCAAGACTATTAAAAAAATAAACCTTATAAACTTGGACGGAAGGAGTACAACAGTTGCAGCTATAGTTATTTATAATTTCTATTAATTTTCAGAAAAGAAGTCATTGATTATATCGTCTGTTTTCTTTGCGCTTCTTACTCTGTACTCAGGTGGTAGCTAACGATGTTGATGTGCAGAGATGCGATCTTCTAACGATGTTGATGTGCAGAGATGCAATCTTCTAATTCATCAGACAAAGAGAATGTGCACAGCCAACCTGATAGTTACAAATCATGAAGCCCAAAACTTTCCTGGCTGTAATATTGCAAAGTTTTGTTCAGAAACATGTATCGATGAGTCCAAACTGCAGAGGTTGGAATTTGATCGTGTACTGTGTGATGTGCCTTGTAGTGGTGATGGGACTGTCCGTAAGGCTCCTGGTATGTGGAGAAAGTAGTAAATACTGAATCGTTTAGCCTCGTTGTTGCTGCCGTTTTGTTTTTTTAGTTCTTTATCAACTGAATTGACTACTCAGGAATGCTGGTATGGGGAATGGACTTCATCGTCTCCAAGTGGAAATTGCTTTATGTGGTAAGGATTAAAAGATACTTAGACCATTATGTGTTTCATTGAACTGTTAAGTTGTTGGTTCACTATGATAGAAGTTTGATTCTTGAAATGTATTTAAGCATTGTGAAGTCACCTTTGTGGTGTTGCCTCCTCCTTGCACAATTGATTATTGTCATCTATGTTTGATTATGAATCAGGTCCTTGTAACTGTGGCATGCCATTAAATGTTTCATGAATTTGAGTATTTGATCATGTGATCAATAAGATAGCTTACTGCTTAGGAGCTTGTGCAAATATCTTATAAATTCATTTCAGATATCAAGGTATGTGTGCATCTGGTTTGTATTCTTTCGTAATCAATGTGTTATAGAAGTTGGCACTAAATTTGATACTTCTCTGATGATTTCCAGCTATAATGAGTAAATGATATGTTAGTTATACTGTTAATGATTTGTTACCTCAAGAGTAATGGCATGTATTTTTGTTGCTTCTGCAGGTATTGCTTTGCTTAAAGTGGGTGGAAGGATGGTTTACTCTACATGTTCAATGAATCCTGTTGGAAATGAAGCTGTTGTTGCCGAGGTATTTTTTTGTTGCCCCCTCTGATATTTAGTATACTAACATTTGATTTGGTGAAATCTTCTTTTATTTTTCCTTTTGTTGTATTTTCATTGATCCTGAAGTGTACTCATTGCATGGCAAGCTCATTATGAGGGAAGTGTATTGAGATTTGAGCAACAAGACATGCTCATTTTTCAGCATATTGCTTTTCTAGTTTTTTGTATAGTTCTTTTTTTTGTCCTGTGCTTTTTTTGGGTAACATTGACCATATTGTTCATAGCTAAATAGATTTTACGGCAATGTGGAGATTCTGTTGAGCTTCTTGATGTTTCTAACGAGTTACCTGAATTGGTCCGTTGTCCTGGACTTAGCACCTGGAAGGTTAGCGTACATGTCTCTAAATCATGCATATTTATTGATTGCACAACCTTGTTTTTCCCATCAGGTGTTTATGTTTCATAATTAGTTGTTTTTTCCTGTGAACCTGGAACTTGCTATCCTTTTTTGAGGCTAATGCAAGCAGGTCACCTAAGATGAGGAGAAAGTATCTTCCAAACCACTCAGCACAGCATGTCCTGTAATGTGCTGCACTGGTGGTACATGTTGCATGGTGTAATTAGGCGCCTTGTGTACTGACATTAATCAAAGCTTAGTGTTCACTGGATAAAGTGGAGAACCAACTTGCATTTGCATGTATACCTCGATCATTTTCTGTTTTACTGTTTTGTTGAATTTTTTTTCCTTTTGTTTGTCATAGTAGGATTTTACACAGTAAAGATGAGACAGAAGATGTACCAAATCTGTAAACATTCTACTAAGAAGAATAATTCTCTTTCAATAAATGAAATCTTGTGCAAGGACAATCGGAGTAGTGTAGGATCGAAATATACTAATGTAGCAATCAGAGGGGGGGTGAATGATTGCGCGGAAGCTAAAATCAAATTTTCGATCTTTTCAATCACCTTAATTTAAACTCAAATTGCTTGGAAATCAGTTTATACAGTTGGAATACAAATAGACCAAGAGAGCACTTTGGCGACCTGTTTGGCACTTAGGCGGCAGTTTGGGCACTTAGGCGACCAAGAGATCACTGGGCGGCGAGGACACTGGCGACGGTTTGGGCACTTAGGCGGCGAGAGGACACAGGCGACCGGTTTGAGCACTTGGGCGGCGATGAGGACACCGGCGACCAGTTTGGGCACTTTCAGGCGGCAGTAGGGACAGTTCGGCGACCACGCACTGCTGTTGGCGACCACGCGCTAGCGATCTGGAAAGCGAGACATCAATCTGGCGACCACAAATTACAGAAGATCTAACCATTGGATTGATGTGAAATTTTAACTGTAGAAAGTAGACTCAATTCGAAGTGAAAAAAAAAGAATCAGGTCGATCGGACTACGGATCTAAAGTTATGTTCTTCACAAGATGACTAAACCAATTTGCGATCTCTTGTTTGGCGACCGAGTTAGCAATCTGGCGACCACTAATTACCAAAGATCTAACCGTTGGATTGATATGAAATTTTAACTGTATAAACTAGATTCAATTATGAATCAAACCCAACAAGAATCAATCAAATCGGATGTATGGATCAAGAGATATTACCTTCGCAATTAGACTAATGCATCTAATGACGAGAAACCAAATTTCACCTTCAAAGGTGTGACGGACCAAACACGAGAGAGGGCTTCAGTTGCCACGGATCAATCTTCTAATCACTAGAAGCAAGATCATGTCCAGATCATCATCTATCTTCTAGTTGACGCGATCTGAGCATGCACGATCAATCTTGATTTGTTTTCTTCACACTTTGTCATTGTCAAAACTCACGCAAGAAAACTCATCCACACAGAGATACTTGGATTGCTAGATTGATCTTTATTTCTTTTGTCTAAAGTACTCCCACACAAGAGTACAAACCTAATACTGAGCGCTCAAGAATAAGCAGGGACACCTCCCTTATTTATCTGAGCAAACACACAGAGATTGAATACAACTCCACTTCCAACATGGAAAGAGTTCAGTATCTATCTCAACTTGGCCCAACATGGCCAAAATCAACTCTTGCACGTATGTACACTGACCCTGCTTTGCACATACGTGACTAACCAACCTTCACATGCATGTTCTCTAGCCCGAACGTCCCGCATGACATCCTTGACCACCAAGACCTCGATTCCTCTCGAACCTAGTCTCGAACCTCGGTTCCTCCATGAACCTAGTTCGGTCCGTCATCGACCACGTTAAGCCCTCGAGCAACACTCGCACATGAAGTAACAAACAACGCGTCCGAGCACAAGTCCACGACTTGACTCAAGATTAATCCATGCAACCACTCACACGAGTGCATTGCATTAAGCAAACTCCATCATGCTATCACCAGCATGATAATCATCTCAACATAGCACATGCACAAGCACCACACATGCTATAACCAAAGTCACTTTACAATGCCAATTTCACCATTCAACCAATTTTTCATCACATGATCTCACAATCTCCCCCTTGATGAAAACATTGGCAACACAATTTGGACCTGAACATTGGCATTCACCTCACAAGAACAGATGTAAGAAATTTTGTTTATAAAACAAAAGACAAACAAGGTGACCAAAAGACAAAGAGAGAAAATCTCCCCCTACAAAGAAGAAACAAAATCTCCCCTTATCTAAAAAGAAATCTCCCCATATGACAAAGAGAAACTCCCCCTAACAGAAAAAAGAAATGTGTGTGTGAATGTGCAATGTGTAACCCAAAATTCTCCCTTTGATTCCAAAATTTCTCCCCTTTGACAATGGATTCATCAAGAATGCAAAAGGAGAGCAAAAGAGAAACTTCTCCCCCTTTATGTTGATGTTTTTTTTTTTATGTCTCGAGCATTATGAATCATGCACAAATGTAGCAACTTGATTACCAAGTCATGCTATCAACAGTACTTGCACCCTCAAATCTACACATAAACAATGTAGAGTAAGCATAACTAGAAATCAAGTACTATTAACGATTTTTTGCATGGCATGATCTCCCTTCTCAACAATCTTAAAACCTGAAAACATTAAATTTTTGTGCACTTGATTTGTGTTTTGAAAAACTGATTCATTACTTTGATTGCAACAATAACAATTGCAAGGAATTACATGCACCATCAGCCTTACTTTTCAACCATGCCAAGCAATCACAAGCTTAAGGTTTCATGGTTTCGGTCATACACAACCTCTTCCAAGTTCATATCATAGTGCAATGATAAGCAGTCTCATAAAGAAGAAGTGCGACAGTACATAACATTGATCTTGCTTTTATCAACAATCACTTTTTGAGCTTTAGCACTTAACTTTAATATTTAGCACCTTTTGAGCAGGATCAAGATAGCCAAGAAAGTTCAACCATGACAAGATTTAATTCAAGTTGTCATTCCATTTAAAAAGTCATGACATAAACTACACCATATATGTATAAACAGGAAGTTGCAAAGACCTTGTAGCATAAATATGGCTTCAAATGACATATATGTATGAAATACAATGCTCAGTACTTTTACTGTTTTTCTTTTTTTCATTTAAGAAACACACAAAAATAAAAAGCATGCTACACAATATTACAAGGTTTTCACAAGCTCCCTCAAAACAACCATCTTAAAAAAAACTTCTTCAAAATTGTCACTTGAAGGAATTAAATTGAAAACAAAATTTGAAAGAACAAAACTCCCAAAAGCAACCGAAAAAGACTTTCACAAAAAAATCCAATAACTCCCCCTCAAATGAATAACCAATGAGATCAACAGAGAGGAGATGATGATATACATGTGCTTAAGTTATCATGATATGTTCAGTTAAGCATAAGCATGAATCATGACAAATAAGTTCTGAGCATGAAAGGCATGATATAACATTATTGAACATGCCAGGGGATACAAATGAGCATATGAACAATCATTTCATCTCATGTCACAATTAGATATCTGTGAATGTAAAGAACATGAGTGTATCAAATAGCTCACAAAGTAGATGAAGAATTATTGCACATGCTTCTTGAAAACCATCTCAAGGGTGAGAACTATCCAAGTCTTGATCCCATCATGCAAAAGACCAAGATCCAATAAGCTTCTGTTCTCCAACCCATTCCTGAAAACCTACATAGCACAAGAAGATGTCGAGGCCTCGGTACTGGAGTTAGAAATAAAGCATTTAGGAATCCAGTACTGAGACACACGACGAGTAGGCACAACACGAGTATGCTTGTTCACAAAATCAAATTTGCCCTTCCCCGTGTTTCTTGTAACAAAAGGTGTTTGCATCACCCTAGGCACAAAATGAGGAGTAAATTGTGCCTTCCTGAAATTAGACCTAGCCTTAGTCTTTTCTTTCTTTTGCTGTTTGGCTAGCCTAAAGCAAAAATCTACTAGATGTCCATCTTTACCACAATGAGTGCAGTGTACTTAACATGATGTTTAGCTTTAGGAATGAAGCAACATTTGCATTCACCATAGTAGAAGATAACACACCAAACAGACTTGAAAACAGTTTTCTTAGGCTCATTGACAATTTCAAATTTTCCACTTTCAAGTGCCTTCACAACAGTTGGAGCATGTGATTTATGATGAGCATAAGAATCAAAACCTAAACCTTTGTGATGAGTACTAACTTTTGATTGATCCAAAATCATGTTTAGGTTTTTCTTTCCAGTAGTGAACCGTTCTAAAGATTTTTCTAAGTAATCAATCTTTCGAGAAAGAGTTAAACAGTTATTACATGGAACGTTCACTTTTTCTTTTTGCTTGCGACAAGTTGAGCATGAAA
The DNA here is from genome assembly GCA_036346375.1 of Guadua angustifolia. Lineage (NCBI taxonomy): Eukaryota > Viridiplantae > Streptophyta > Magnoliopsida > Poales > Poaceae > Guadua > Guadua angustifolia. The sequence goes on along the minus strand of CM070516.1, from coordinate 37,477,694 downwards.
GAACCTCATGAGTGAGCATAGCATCTGTCATTTGAGAAACCCTAGCATTTGCATCATGCAACTTCAATTCCAGTATAGCACATTTAGAACAATGAGTTGTATCATGCAAATCAACAGTTGAACAGCTAGCGTTTTTAACATGTTTCTCATTTTCTTTCTTTTCAGCATTGACTTGTTCTAACAAAGAAACATGTTCTTTCCTAAGCACAAGAAGCTCATTGTAGATTAAGTCACATGATTTGCAAGCATCATCATCGAGAATCAAAGATTTAAGTCTAGCAATTTCAGCATTCAAAGATTCCACAAGAACATCATGTTTCTTAATTTTCTTGTCGCGTTTGTCAAGCAATTTTCCAAGACGAACAAAGCAATAGTTAATTCATCGTAAGAAGGTTCTACCTCATTGCAATCATTTGTCATGATCGTCCTCGGTGAAGCTTACATTACTCCTAGCCATGAGACACAACCACGTCAATTCATGTTTGCTTGGAGTTGTTGTATCATCTTCATCGCTCTCGAATCCACATCACTCAAATTGACTTGTTCAAGAGCGGAAAGGACCCGGTGGACAACTTTGCTGTTGATGAAGCTCTTTTTCTTTCTATTGCTTGGAGAGAACTTCTTCTTCTCTTTTCTTTTGTCATTGTCCTCTTCTCTTGATGCTTTACCTGCGAGTTTAGGACAATTTGAACGCATGTGGTTGAGATCACCACACTCATAGCACCTTGGAGGGCCACCACCAACTTTCTTTCTCATTCTCACATTCTGCAAGGCTTTATAAAAACGAGAAGAAAGTGATGCCAAGTCTTCTTCTGGAAATTCCTCAATCTGTTCATCGGTTAGTGAAGACAAGAAAGAAAAGACAAAACTTGAAGAAGCATTACTTTGAGACATGCTAGATTGAGAGGTCAATGCAATTGATTTATAATCAGTCCTCCTAGCAAGAACATCCAATTCATGAGTTTTTAGCTTAGAGAAAAGAACATCTACAGTAAGTTCACTCATGACAGTCGATTCTCTAATGGATGTAACTTTCATCTCCCAAATAGACATGTCTAATGCACCAAGCAATTGTCTAGCATTAGTAGCCTCATCAAATAAAACTCCAACAGCACGTAAGTTGCTAAGAATCTTATTGAAACGTGCAAAGAAATCATCTAGTGACTCACCAGGCTTCATCTCAAATCGCATGTATTCTTTCTTATATATATCTTGGCGAACCTCTTTGATAGTGTTAGATCCCTCATGATAATCACAAAGAGATTTCCATACCTCATATGCAGATTTGAGATGGATCACGCGGTCGAAGTCACTTCTTCCCAAACCTTGGATGATCAAATTTCGTGCTCTGCTATTCGCTTCAACCTGTGCTTGATATGGTTTGTACACCTTCTCCCAGATTGCAAAGCTCTGAGCTTGAATGTATGCCTCCATCTTTGCTTTCCAAAACTGAAAATCAACACCATCGAAAACACAAGGTTTTGTCGAATACCTATCCATCACTACGGTTTCTAATCACCAGTTAAGATTAATTAGAAAAACTTTGCTCTGATACCACTTGTAGGATCGAAATATACTAATGTAGCAATCAGAGGGGGGGGTGAATGATTGCGCGGAAGCTAAAATCAAATTTTCGATCTTTTCAATCACCTCAACTTAAACTCAAATTGCTTGGAAATCAGTTTATACAGTTGGAAAACAAATAGACCAGTAGAGCACTTGGGCGACCCGTTTGCACCAGGCGGCGGTTTGGGCACTTAGGCGACCAAGAGATCACTGGCGGCGATGAGGACACACTGGCGACCGGTTTGGGCACTTGGGCGGCGAGAGGACACCAGGCGACCGGTTTGGGCACTCGGGTGAGCGAGAGGACAGTTCGGGCGACCACGCGCCTTTGTTGGGCGACCACGCCTGCTTGTTGGGCGACCACGCGCGTGATCAGGCGAAAGGGACATCAATCTGGCGACCACAAATTACAGAAGATCTAACCATTGGATTGATATGAAATTTTAACTGTAGAAAGTAGACTCAATTCCGAAGTGAAAAAAAAAAGAATCAGGTCGATCGGACTACGGATCTAAAGTTATGTTCTTCACAAGATGACTAAACCAATTTGCGATCTCTTGTTTGGCGACCGGAGTTAGCAATCTGGGCGACCACTAATTACCAAAGATCTAACCGTTGGATTGATATGAAATTTTAACTGTATAAACTAGATTCAATTATGAATCAAACCCAACAAGAATCAATCAAATCGGATGTATGGATCAAGAGATATTACCTTCGCAATTAGACTAATGCATCTAATGACGAGGAAACCAAATTTCACCTTCAAGGCTGTGACGGACCAAACACCAGAGAGGGCTTCAGTTGCCACGGATCAATCTTCTAATCACTAGAAGCAAGATCATGTCCAGATCATCATCTATCTTCTAGTTGACGCGATGCAGGCATGCACGATCAATCTTGATTTGTTTTCTTCACCTTTGTATGTTGTCAAAACTCACGCAAGAAAACTCATCCACACAGAGATACTTGGATTGCTAGATTGATCTTTATTTCTTTTGTCTAAAGTACTCCCACACAAGAGTACAAACCTAATACCTGAACGCTCAAGAATAAGCAGGGACACCTCCCTTATTTATCTGAGCAAACACACAGAGATTGAATACAACTCCACTTCCAACATGGAAAGAGTTCAGATCTATCTCAACTTATTAACATGGCCAAAATCAACTCTTGCTGCGTATGTACTGACCCTGCTTTGCACATACGTGACTAACCAACCTTCACATGCATGTTCTCTAGCCGAACGTCCCGCATGACATCCTTGACCACCAAGACCTCGATTCTCTCTCGAACCTAGTCTCGAACCTCGGTTCCTCCATGAACCTAGTTCGGTCCGTCATCGACCACGTTAGCCTCGAGCAACACGCACATGAAGTAACAAACAACGCGTCGAGCACAAGTCCACGACTTGACTCAAGATTAATCCATGCAACCACTCACACGAGTGCATTGCATTAAGCAAACTCCATCATGCTATCACCAGCATGATAATCATCTCAACATAGCACATGCACAAGCACCACACATGCTATAACCAAAGTCACTTTACAATGCCAATTTCACCATTCAACCAATTTTTCATCACATGATCTCACAATCTCCCCCTTGATGAAAACATTGGCAACACAATTTGGACCTGAACATTGGCATTCACCTCACAAGAACAGATGTAAGAAATTTTGTTTATAAAACAAAAGACAAACAAGGTGACCAAAAGACAAAGAGAGAAAATCTCCCCCTACAAAGAAGAAACAAAATCTCCCCTTATCTAAAAAGAAATCTCCCCATATGACAAAGAGAAACTCCCCTAACGAAAAAAAAGAAATGTGTGTGTGAATGTGCAATGTAACCCAAAATTCTCCTTTGATTCCAAAATTTCTCCCTTTGACAATGGATTCATCAAGAATGCAAAAGGAGAGCAAAAGAGAAACTTCTCCCCCTTTATGTTGATGTTTTTCTTTTTTTTATGTACTGAGCATTATGAATCATGCACAAATGTAGCAACTTGATTACCAAGTCATGCTATCAACAGTACTTGCACCCTCAAATCTACACATAAACAATGTAGAGTAAGCATAACTAGAAATCAAGTACTATTAACGATTTTTTGCATGGCATGATCTCCCTTCTCAACAATCTTAAAACCTGAAAACATTAAATTTTTGTGCACTTGATTTGTGTTTTGAAAACTGATTCATTACTTTGATTGCAACAATAACAATTGCAAGGAATTACATGCACCATCAGCCTTACTTTTCAACCATGCCAAGCAATCACAAGCTTAAGGTTTCATGGTTTCGGTCATACACAACCTCTTCCAAGTTCATATCATAGTGCAATGATAAGCAGTCTCATAAAGAAGAAGTGCGACAGTACATAACATTGATCTTGCTTTTATCAACAATCACTTTTTGAGCTTTAGCACTTAACTTTAATATTTAGCACCTTTTGAGCAGGATCAAGATAGCCAAGAAAGTTCAACCATGACAAGATTTAATTCAAGTTGTCATTCCATTTAAAAAGTCATGACATAAACTACACCATATATGTATAAACAGGAAGTTGCAAAGACCTTGTAGCATAAATATGGCTTCAAATGACATATATGTATGAAATACAATGCTCAGTACTTTTACTGTTTTTCTTTTTTTCATTTAAGAAACACACAAAAATAAAAAGCATGCTACACAATATTACAAGGTTTTTCACAAGCTCCCCCTCAAAACAACCATCTTAAAAAAAACTTCTTCAAAATTGTCACTTGAAGGAATTAAATTGAAAACAAAAGGCTGAAAGAACAAAACTCCCAAAAGCAACCGAAAAAGACTTTCACAAAAAAATCCAATAACTCCCCCTCAAATGAATAACCAATGAGATCAACAGAGAGGAGATGATGATATACATGTGCTTAAGTTATCATGATATGTTCGATTAAGCATAAGCATGAATCATGACAAATAAGTTCGAGCATGAAAGGCATGATATAACATTATTGAACATGCCGGGGATACAAATGAGCATATGAACAATCATTTCATCTCATGTCACAATTAGATATCTGTGAATGTAAAGAACATGAGTGTATCAAATAGCTCACAAAGTAGATGAAGAATTATTGCACATGCTTCTTGAAAACCATCTCAAGGGTGAGAACTATCCAAGTCTTGATCCCATCATGCAAAAGACCAAGATCCAATAAGCACGTTCTCCAACCCATTCACGAAAACCTACATAGCACAAGAAGATGTCGAGGCCTCGATCTTTGGAGTTAGAAATAAAGCATTTAGGAATCCAGTACTGAGACACACGACGAGTAGGCACAACACGAGTATGCTTGTTCACAAAATCAAATTTGCCCTTCCCCGTGTTTCTTGTAACAAAAGGTGTTTGCATCACCCTAGGCACAAAATGAGGAGTAAATTGTGCCTTCCTGAAATTAGACCTAGCCTTAGTCTTTTCTTTCTTTTGCTGTTTGGCTAGCCTAAAGCAAAAATCTACTAGATGTCCATCTTTACCACAATGAGTGCAGGTGTACTTAACATGATGTTTAGCTTTAGGAACAGAAGCAACATTTGCATTCACCATAGTAGAAGATAACACACCAGCAGACTTGAAAACAGTTTTCTTAGGCTCATTGACAATTTCAAATTTTCCACTTTCAAGTGCCTTCACAACAGTTGGAGCATGTGATTTATGATGAGCATAAGAATCAAAACCTAAACCTTTGTGATGAGTACTAACTTTTGATTGATCCAAAATCATGTTTAGGTTTTTCTTTCCGAGAGTGAACCGTTCTAAAGATTTTTCTAAGTAATCAATCTTTCGAGAAAGAGTTAAACAGTTATTACATGGAGCGTTCACTTTTTCTTTTTGCTTGCGACAAGTTGAGCATGAAAGAACCTCATGAGTGAGCATAGCATCTGTCATTTGAGAAACCCTAGCATTTGCATCATGCAACTTCAATTCCAAAGATAGCACATTTAGAACAATGAGTTGTATCATGCAAATCAACAGTTGAACAGCTAGCGTTTTTAACATGTTTCTCATTTTCTTTCTTTTCAGCATTGACTTGTTCTAACAAAGAAACATGTTCTTTCCTAAGCACAGTAAGCTCACTGTAGATTAAGTCACATGATTTGCAAGCATCATCATCAGGAATCAAAGATTTAAGTCTAGCAATTTCAGCATTCAAAGATTCCACAAGAACATCATGTTTCTTAATTTTCTTGTCGCGTTTGTCAAGCAATTTTCCAAGACGAACAACAGCAATAGTTAATTCATCGTAAGAAGGTTCTACCTCATTGCAATCGCTGTCATGATCGTCCTCGGTGAAGCTTACATTACTCCTAGCCATGAGACACAACCCTGTCAATTCATGTTTGCTTGGAGTTGTTGTATCATCTTCACTGCTCTCCGAATCCACATCACTCAAATTGACTTGTTCAAGAGCGGAAAGGACCCGGTGGACAACTTTGTTGTTGATGAAGCTCTTTTTCTTTCTATTGCTTGGAGAGAACTTCTTCTTCTCTTTTCTTTTGTCATTGTCCTCTTCTCTTGATGCTTTACCTGCGAGTTTAGGACAATTTGAACGCATGTGGTTGAGATCACCACACTCATAGCACCTTGGAGGGCCACCACCAACTTTCTTTCTCATTCTCACATTCTGCAAGGCTTTATAAAAGCGAGAAGAAAGTGATGCCAAGTCTTCTTCCGGAAATTCCTCAATCTGTTCATCGGTTAGTGAAGACAAGAAAGAAAAGACAAAACTTGAAGAAGCATTACTTTGAGACATGCTAGATTGAGAGGTCAATGCAATTGATTTATAATCAGTCCTCCTAGCAAGAACATCCAATTCATGAGTTTTTAGCTTAGAGAAAAGAACATCTGATAAGTTCACTCATGACAGTCGATTCTCTAATGGATGTAACTTTCATCTCCCAAATAGACATGTCTAATGCACCAAGCAATTGTCTAGCATTAGTAGCCTCATCAAATAAAACTCCAACAGCACGTAAGTTGCTAAGAATCTTATTGAAACGTGCAAAGAAATCATCTAGTGACTCACGGGCTTCATCTCAAATCGCATGTATTCTTTCTTATATATATCTTGGCGAACCTCTTTGATAGTGTTAGATCCTCATGATAATCACAAAGAGATTTCCATACCTCATATCTGATTTGAGATGGATCACGTGATCAAGTCACTTCTTCCCAAACCTTGGATGATCAAATTTAGGTGCTCGCTATTCGCTTCAACTTTGTGCTTGATATGGTTTGTACACCTTCTCCCAGATTGCAAAGCTCGAGCTTGAATGTATGCCTCCATCTTTGCTTTCCAAAAGCGAAAATCAACACCATCGAAAACACAAGGTTTTGTCGAATACCTATCCATCACTACGGTTTCTAATCACCGTTAAGATTAATTAGAAAAACTTTGCTCGATACCACTTGTAGGATCGAAATATACTAATGTAGCAATCGAGGGGGTGAATGATTCGCGGAAGCTAAAATCAAATTTTCGATCTTTTCAATCACCTCAACTTAAACTCAAATTGCTTGGAAATCGGTTTATACAGTTGGAAAACAAATAGACCGATGAGAGCACTTTGGCGACCGTTTGGCACTTAGGCGGCAGTTTGTGCACTTGGGCGACGAAGAGATCACTGGCGGCGATGGGACACTGGCGACGGTTTGGGCACTTAGGCAGCGAGAGGACACTGGCGACCAGTTTGGGCACTTAAGCGGCGAGAGGACACCAGGCGACCAGTTTGGGCACTCGGGTGAGCAGTAGGACAGTTCGGGCGACCACGCGCACTGTTGGGCGACCACGCACACTGTTGGGCGACCACGCGCGCAGTCTGGGCGAGCAGGACATCAATCTGGACGACCACAAATTACAGAAGATCTAACCATTGGATTGATATGAAATTTTAACTGTAGAAAGTAGACTCAATTCCGAAGTGAACAAAAAAGAATCAGGTCGATCGGAGCTACGGATCTAAAGTTATGTTCTTCACAAGATGACTAAACCAATTTGCGATCTACTGTTTGGCGACCAGGTTAGCAATCTGGGCGACCACTAATTACCAAAGATCTAACCGTTGGATTGATATGAAATTTTAACTGTATAAACTAGATTCAATTATGAATCAAACCCAACAAGAATCAATCAAATCGGATGTATGGATCAAGAGATATTACCTTCGCAATTAGACTAATGCATCTAATGACGAGGAAACCAAATTTCACCTTCAAGGCTGTGACGGACCAAACACCAGAGAGGGCTTCAGTTGCCACGGATCAATCTTCTAATCACTAGAAGCAAGATCATGTCCAGATCATCATCTATCTTCTAGTTGACGCGATGCGAGCATGCACGATCAATCTTGATTTGTTTTCTTCACTTTGTGCATGCATGTCAAAACTCACGCAAGAAAACTCATCCACACAGAGATACTTGGATTGCTAGATTGATCTTTATTTCTTTTGTCTAAAGTACTCCCACACAAGAGTACAAACCTAATACCTGAACGCTCAAGAATAAACAGGGGACACCTCCCCTTATTTATACAGAGCAAACACACAGAGATTGAATACAACTCCACTTCCAACATGGAAAGAGTTCGTATCTATCTCAACTTGGCCCAACATGGCCAAAATCAACTCTTGCACGTATGTACAGCCCACCTGCTGCACATACGTGACTAACCAGCCTTCACATGCATGTTCTCTAGGCGAACGTCCGCATGACATCCTTGACCACCAAGACCTCGATTCCTCTCGAACCTAGTCTCGAACCTCGGTTCCTCCATGAACCTAGTTCGGTCCGTCATCGACCACGTTAGCCCTCGAGCAACACCGCACATGAAGTAACAAACAACGCGTCCGAGCACAAGTCCACGACTTGACTCAAGATTAATCCATGCAACCACTCACACGAGTGCATTGCATTAAGCAAACTCCATCATGCTATCACCAGCATGATAATCATCTCAACATAGCACATGCACAAGCACCACACATGCTATAACCAAAGTCACTTTACAATGCCAATTTCACCATTCAACCAATTTTTCATCACATGATCTCACAAGTAGCAACCAATGTTTCAGTTTGACCATTCTCTCTCTCTCTCTCTCTCTCCCTCTCTCTCCCTCTCTTTTTGGAAACTAGAATTTGTTTGCATTATACTCTTTTGGACCTGGTATATTGTCACACAATTATTCCATCCTTGGTATCCTCTATAAATATGATAATTCAAGGTGGTGAATTTTATTCTGCTCACCTCAATGATTCCTTCTAACTATTGCAGGTACGGGATAGAGGGTCTTGGTTTGGCACTCATGAGGATGTCCCTCGCTAAAGGAACAATGTGGTATCACCAAGCATGTTTCCCTCAGGCAATGGCACCGCAGATAGCCATACGGTGGGCGGCAGTGTTGATGTCAATGCAGATGAAGTTGATGGAGACATGGCAGGAGAACAAGAAACAAAGATAACAACTGATGTCTGCAATAATGGTTTCAACCCCAATACTGAAGAGATAAGCAAAGTTGATTGTGAGTCTGGCGAAGTTCCTACTGGCTCTGATAAAAATTCAGATTCCACTTCCATCAGGTGGTAGAAGTGATAAAAAGTGAGCATGTTATCTTGAAAGACAGGGCTAAGAAACTTGAGAATTGTCTAGGATTAGATAATGTGCCATCTGAAGATATTCCTGTTCACCAGCAAGGGGTTGATGATGGCACTGTTCTGGATGGACAACAAAATGGGGACACGGAGAAAGAAAAACAATAAAAGACCAGAGGATGTTAGGGTGATTGTTAATGAGGCCGAAAATGGTCAAGAAGGTTCAAGAGATAGGAGGAGAAAGCTGCATAAGCCAGATGGAGAGGGGGGTTGATCCTGTAATATTTTTCAAGGACGAAGCAACAACCAGAAGTATAGTATCTTTCTATGGTATCGAGGATTCATTTCCACTTGAAGGTTATCTCGTTACTAGGAATCCTGATGTTAGTCATGTTAAGAGGATACTATGTGTCAAAATCAGTGCAAGAAGTTTTGGAGCTCAATGTAAAAGTCGGCAAGCGGCTGAAGATTACCTCTCTTGGCCTAAAGATATTTGTAAGTGTCCCATTGATTTCTGTTATTACTAATTCAAGTTTTTTTTTCCAGAAAGAGCAAATTTACATTGACCTCTCTAATATTCTTGCACTCTTTCAGGAAAGAACGTCATCAAAGGACGGCTCACCATGCACATTTAGGTTATCTTCGGAGGGCTTGCCACTGCTGCTTCCCTACATCACCAAACAGATTCTATATGCTTCTGCAGTTGACTTCCAGCACCTTTTACAGTACAGAACTATTAAATTTCCCGATTTTGTGGATGCAAAATTTGTTGAGGAAGCTTCGGCTTTGTTTCTGGGTTGCTGTGTTGTAGTATTACGTGAAGGTAGCTTTGTATTCCTCTTGCAAGCTCAGAAGATACTGTCACAATTCACAACTTGATGGCAACTAAACATCTTTGTTATATATTTCAGGGCATCAGGATATAGATTACATAGCCATGGAATCGTTTGCTGGAAAGGAAAGACCAATTTGTGTGTCATGGTTTCTCCCGTGGATGGGAAGGAGCTGCTCGAGAGGATTTCATTATGTTTTGGTCTCAAAGGCCCCAAAGTGGATGTTGGGAAACCCAACCTGAAGATTGATGGATCAGATGAGCAGCCTGATTGCGGTTGATCCAGAACTTGTGCCTGAAAACAAAGCATCAGACATGGAGATTTCAGATGTTAAGGAGGTCGTGTAGCTCCATTGATGCTGTCCAAAGCCGCATATTATAGCTGTATCAACATGTCATGAAACCCAAGCGACATGGTAATCGTGCATGGTAATCTCTACGTAAGAAACACTGTGCCGTATCCGCAAGTGCAGGCTCAGCGGTCTGCATCATCTCTATTGTCAATAGGAGAAACCAGTGCTTAGAAAACTCTTACATAAGAAACACTGGTGCTAGCTGCTCGCCCTGTAACGTATCAGTTTGTTTTCCTTAAGAGGATGTAATGTAGCGAGCACTAGTGTTGCACTCAACTCTCTTGACCGTGAAATCTGATAAATTTTGAGAAGATAATTTGAGAGACATCTTGATCGTCTGTGTGGGTGCGTGCTTTTGGCAGTCTTTTTGGTGCTTGTATCCGGCAGGTTGCGTGCTTGTGGCAGTCTTTTCATTGTCGAGCATGGTTACTTTGCCGTATCCGCAAGTGCAGGCTCAGCGGTCTGCATCATCTCTATTGTCAATAGGAGAAACCAGTGCTTAGAAATCTCTACGTAAGAAACACTGGCCCAGATGGAAGAAAACCTTGTGCAAGACCTGAATAATCCACGGAACTGGTCAAAGGGTTGGACTTGTATGGCTGGAGCTAGTAGATTCTCCGAAGCTGAGCCTGCAGAGCAGACCCGGACATTTTTCTAGGATTTGTACCTCAGAACTCGGTCTCCTCTCCTCTGCCGCCGAGTCGCCGACCCAGCCAAAAGGGGCCGCGTGCTTTGTGTTGCCCGTCCCGGTAACGCACGAAATCGGCGCCTACCCCCTGCCAATGTTGGAGTTCTTGAGCTTTTCTAGCTTGCCTGTATACTTTATATAGGTGGCGATGCAGCTTGTTGAACTGTCGTACGAGCAGCAAAAAATTCGCGATGCTGACGTCTGAGAGTGAGAGAGTCATGAATTCAAGAGAAACGTGTTAGATAATCTTAAGGATCTTAGGGCCTAATCCAACACCTAGACGCGGTAGCTTAGAGGAATACCTTCGGGATTTGCATTAGTAGATGAGGATGCCATTGGACTTGCTCGGTGAGGAAGAAGCCGATAGCCTTCCCTTGCTTGTGTTCGGTTGATGGTCTTCACTCCTGGACGAAGAGGAAGAAGAAGTTGCGGAAGAAGAACGGCGATGGCCTTTTCCCGTCACTCCCACGCGCACGTTAGATCGGGTCACTTTTGTTTTGTTGAGGTGAGGTAGAGCTGACGAACCTTGGGGTCCGTGCGCCGGCCCTCAACCTCTCTTTTATATATGCGTGGTGTGACAGGGGGCCTCAACCAAAAGGGTTGGTTGCGCCCACGATCAGGACGCGAAAAGGGGAAGATCGTTTGGATCCGATCTTCCCGCAAGATCAACCTAACATTCTCCCCCTTAATCTTGAAACTAAACAACTTAACTTAACATTAACCCCGCTTCTCAATAGATTAGTGTACCAAGACCAAAGCGTTGCAACAGCCAGTTACGTGCTGTTGAACTCAATGACTATAGTACACCTTTCTATCTCAAAACGGAAACTTAATCTTATGGGAGATGGTTGCTTATTTGACCCCTTACATCCAGAATCACAGGCTTTCCAATAATCCCATGCCGGCTACGTGCTCTCTGAACACATATGGTGGTAAGCCCTTAGTTAGCGGATCCGCAAGCATTTGCTTGGTACTTATGTGTTCTAATCTTATGGTTTGATCCTGGATCTTCTCCTTCACAACATAAAACTTAATGTCAATGTGTTTGGCAGCACCACTTGACTTGTTGTTATAGAAGTAAAATCTTCTTTGGTTCATTGTCGCAAAGATATCTTGTGAGTGGCCTTTCTATGCTGTCCACCACTCTCAATCCCGGTACAAATTTCTCAAGCCATAGTGCCTGCCCGGTTGCCTCATAACAAGCTACAAACTTAGCATGCATTGTCGACGATGCAATGACAGTTTGTTTGGAGCTTTTCCACGAAATAGCTCCCCCTGCGAGGGTGAATACATAACCTGATGTGGATTTCTTAGTATCTACACACCCCGCAAAATCTGCGTCAGAGTAACCCACAATCTCGAGGGTACTCGACTTTCTATACGTTAACATGAGGTCTTTACTTCCTTGCAAATACCGCAAGGCTTTCTTATGACTTTCGATGATCTATTCTGAATTTGGTGATATCGCCAAGCATTCGGTTACAAACGCTAAGTCAGGGCGTGTACACACTTGAGCATACATTATGCTTCCGACAGCTGAAGCATATGGAACCGATTTCATTTGATCGATCTCATATTGGTTCCTGGGACATTGAAAATTCCCAAACTTATCGCCCTTGACTATTGGGGCAAAGAAGCCTTACACGCATGCATCTTGTATTTCTTTAGAACCTTTTCTAAGTATGCTTTTTGCGATAGGCCTAATACCCTTTTGTTCTATCTCGGTGAATCTCAATTCCTAAGACATAAGATGCCTCACGAGATCTTTCATCTCAAAATTTGAGGATAAGAAGTTCTTAGTTTCGTAGTAGATTTTTATCACTTGCTTGCCAGGATATCATCTACATCTGAGACTAGAAAAATGAATTTTCCATTCTTAAACTTAGCATAGATGCAATTATCTTCCTCATTTTCCTTAAAATCAAAACTTCTTATAATCTCATCAAACTTAAGGTACCACTGTCTAGACGCTTGCTTTAGTCCATAGATGGATCTGTTCAGTCGGCATCCCATATTTTCGTATACATTTGGGTTGAGCCATGTATACATTTTCGTATAGATCCCCGTTAAGGAATGCCGTCTTAACATCCAACTGATGTAGTTCTAAATCATAATGTGCTACAAGCGCCATAATGATTCTAAAAGAATCCTTTGTCGAAACAGGCGAGAAGGTCTCATTATAATCTATTCCTTCTCTCTGAGTGAAGCCTTTTGCCACGAGTCTTGCTTTAAATCTTTCAAGATTCCCTTTAGAGTCACGTTTAGTTTTGTAGACCCATTTACAACCTACTGTTTTGGCTCCTTTAGGAATTTCTTCTAAGTCCCATACCTTATTTGCGCTCATGGACTTCATTTCATCTTCCATGGCTTCGAGCCACTTAGATGAATGGGGACTCCTCATGGCTTCCTCAAAAGAGGTGGGATCACCCTCTATCTCTAACTCTTCACTTACATAGACTTCATAATCAGCAGAAATAGCTGATCTCTTGTTTCGTTGTGACCTCCTAAGAGGTTCTTGAGCAGGTACGTTACTCACTATAGGAGGCTCTGCTGTGGCTCTTCAGGTGCAGCTGTAATGGGATCTAGGGGCTCCATAACAACAGAGCCTCGGGTACATTAATGGCTGCACCAGGAGAACTAACGGCAGTGTTGCAACAATGGAGGTGCAACGACAGCGAGCATCGAGAAAATGGGCTCTTGAATCGCCGGAGTTGGGGCAAAGATCCGCTTCTCCTCAAGGCTTATTTCTCGGTACCATGCTCCCCCGATCATTTCTTCTTCTAAGAACACAGCGTGTCTCGTTTCTACAAACTTAGTCATCTGTCTGTCAGAGAAAGAGAATCGATACCCTTTTGATCTTTCAGATAGCCAATGAAATGGCAATCGATATCTTAGCATCTAACTTTCCAATGTTTGGATTGAACACTTTAGCCTTAGTGGACAGCCCCACACATGTAAATAATTGAGTGGGCTTCCTCCCGATCCATAACTCATATGGTGTTTTAGATACTGACTTCTTCGGGAACCCGATTAAGAATATGGGCAGCGGTTTTAATGCCTCCATCCATAGACTAATCGGTAATGTGGAGTAGCTTATCATACTTCGTACCATGTCCATTAATGTCTGATTACGCCTTTCACTACTCCATTTCTTTGAGGTTCGGCATAGAATATTGGGCTACTATGCCATTTTCCCGCAGTACCTTGCAAAAGGTCCAGAACACAGCCATAAGGGGTATGTCTACCGTAGTACTCCCCTCCACGGTCTGATCTTACTACTTTAATCTTTAGATCATGTTGATTTTCAACTTCAGCCTTAAATATCTTAAACTTATCTAATGCTTCTGATCGTTCTTTAATCGGATAGATATAGCCATAACGCGAAAAATCATCAGTGAATGTTATGAATGAATCAAAACCATCCACTGACTTCACAGGAAAAGGACCACAGATGTCTGTGTGAACAATTTCTAAAATTCCTGTGCTTCGTTTGGCATCTTTCTTAATTTGCTTAACATATTTTCCCTTAATGCAATCAATGCAATGTTCTGAATCTGAGAAGTCCAACGGGTGGAGAATTTCTTCTTTGATTAATCTCTCAATCCTCCCCCTCGAAATATGGCCTAAACGACAGTGCCATAATTTCGAAGACGTCTCACTTTCACTTCTCTTTCGCTTATTACATTCATTCTTCGATGAAGAGGCATTCACAACATTCACATCATTACTTTGGGAAACTAAATAAAGCTTGTCTTGTCGGATGGCAAGACCAACATCAACATTATTAAACTTAATTAAACATCTATTGTTCCCAAAATGACATAAATAGCCATCATCATCCAGACAGGATACTGAAATTAAATTCCTCCTCATGGAGGGTACAACTAAAACATTATGTAAATGAAGAATGAAGCCATTATTTAATTCTAAGGGGAGTTCTCCGATGGCTTCAACATCTTCCTCGGCAGATTAGCGCTCTAATGCTTCTTTCTCCTTTTTTCAGATCCTCTTCGTATGGAATCCTCGCAAGGAATTTGCAACATGAACAGTTGCACTGAGTCAATCCACCATGTATGAGTGGGAAAATCTAAGTACAGGGATTCATCTATGAATGTAATTTGATACTTACCATTCTTGTTCAGCCATTTAAGAAACTGAACGCAGTCTTTCATGTAGTGCCCCTTCTGATTGCAATGCCTACATGTATCTTTGTCCACCTCTGCTGGACCCTTGCCTTTGCCATCTTGAGGCTTCTGGCCTGAGGTAAATCTCTTATTCTGAGGTTTACCTTTGTTCTTAAAAGAAGGCTTAGACTTGCTCTGAAAATTGCTCTTCTTGTTTTCTGATGACTTGAAATGATTGATATGATCAAGCCTCTGAGCTCTAAGCCTTTCTTGCTCTTGAGCACACATAGCCATCAATTTTTCTATACTCCACTTTTCATTAATGGAGTTGTAATTGACTGCAAAAGTCTCATACTCCTTGGGCAAGGAATTTATGATAAATTGCACCAAATATCCTTCTGAAATCTCCATTTCCATGGTTTTCAGCTTAGTAGCTATGTTGCTCATCTTCAGAATGTGCTCTCTAATATTACTGTGCCCATCAAACTTCTCATTTGCAAGTCTTTGCACAAGAGAGTTTGCATACATCTTACTAGAGCCAGTGAACTGACTCTGAACCTTGCTAAGGTATTCCTTAGCACTGGCACATTCTGGGATGGCACCCCTTATACCTTCCACAATGGAGTTTTTAATCACCATCATGCATTTTCTATTCGAGTTTTCCCACTTCACACGCTCTAAGTCGTATGCCATTCTTATATGTGCATTATTCTCAGCACCCGGCTAACCCTCAGGGATTGGTTGGGGCTCAGTGGGACGATCATGCAAAATTGCATAATCGATATCTGAGAGGGCGAGTGCCATCTCAATCTTCTCCCTCCAAGAGGGATAATTCCCCCCATTCAGGGGCTCAATAGCAGAGATCAGACTAAGAACATTTGAAGTGTTTGCAGCTTCAAAAGAAAATACAACTTAATTAGAATACTGAAATAAAATGCATGAATTAATTTAACGTTGGTTCAATTAAAACATGCACTTAACAGGAAAAATTGTTCTACTTCTAAATCACCGTTGGGCAGAATTAGAATAGAACAAAACTTAAACTTAAATATTGTGGCAAATTTTATCATCAACGTTGGTCAGAAGATAAAATTCCCACACTGAGAATAAGCTTAACATTATTATGGCAAATTTTATCATCAACGTTGGTCAGAAGACAAAATTTCCATACTAAAACAGACTAAATATAATTTTCTAATTAAATTTTCACGTTGGATCCAATTTAATCAGAAAAATAATCTAAAACTTAGCAGCGGAAACACAACTTAATTCAGCATTTAATCTATTTCTTCATAGCAAAAAGAAAAATTTCACTGTTCATTCGGCCGAAACGGCCCAAAATGGCCCAAAGTTCCTACGGCCTTCTCTGCGCCCCCTCGGTTACCGGGCAGAAACACGGGCTGGGCAACAAGAGTTCTTCACTTTGGGCCATAAGTAGCCCAGCCGAGCCTCGCCGCATCCACACGGTTGGATCAAGGCGGACGGCGGAGATCATTCGAGGCGGTGAATAAAACCCAGAAAAATCGGGGGGCGGCCGAAACCCTAATTCATTTGCTTCGCTTCACCCCGAGCGCTCCGTCTCCAGCCCACGCCAGAGAGAGAGACGGACGGAGAAAACGGCGGTGCCGCCCGTAGGCCCCCTCGCCGGAGCGCGCGACCACCTGTGGGTGGACGCGCGGCGCCGTCAGTAACCTGCTGGCGGTGCCCTAAGCCGCGCGCGATGGATCCGAAGAGGAGGAACACGGCGATGCGCGGCGATGTGCGGATCATCTTCTTCCCCGGCGAGGTTCTTCTTCCCGTGGCTGCCGCCGATGGCGACGAGCACGGCAAAACCAGGTAATGGTTTCTTCCCTCTTTTCTTGTTTTTTTAATGATTCGATTCTTCGGGATTTTGAGAAGAAATCGCTAGGGTTCTACGGGTTTGGGGAAAATCCCGATCTAGGGTTCATAACTTAGAGCAAAACTGCCCTTCCTCTCCTTCTAATTGCTGCGCATGAGTTCTTGCCCGAGAGAAAACACAAAAAAACCCGAAAGTGATCTTCATCTAGGGTTAGGTTTAGGCACTACTAACCTCGGCTCTGATACCATTGTTAGATAATCTTAAGGATCTTAGGGCCTAATCCAACACCTAGACACGGTAGCTTAGAGGAATACCTTTGGGATTTGCATTGGTAGATGAGGATGCCATTGGGCTTGCTCGGTGAGGAAGAAGCCGATAGCCTTCCCTTGCTTGTGTTCGGTCGATGGTCTTCACTCCTGGACGAAGAGGAAGAAGAAGTTGCGGAAGAAGAACGGCGATGGCCTTTTCCCGTCACTCCCACGCCGACGTTAGATCGGGTCACTTTTGTTTTGTTGAGGTGAGGTAGAGCCGACGAACCTTGGGGTCCGTGGCGCCGCCCTCAACCTCTCTTTTATATATCGTGGTGTGACGGGGGCCTCAACCAAAAGGGTTGGTTGCGCCCCGATCGATGTAAAAGGAAGATCGTTTGGATCCGATCTTCCGCAAGATCAACCTAACAAAACATAGAATTGGTGATGCATGCGGTCATATGACAACCAACAAAGATACCTCTATACACCATACTCACGAGAAGAGAAAATTGGATATATTCGCTCCTCACACTGGGGCTCTATGATTATATTATGTAATTGTTTATTTGCCTCGATTCTATCTAATTCTTTAGGATTTACCACTTTTGAGGCTGAATCGACTATTTTACCCTCCATCTTCTCCTCCTCTCAAGCAGTCGGGGACCATGTGGAGCCGCATGGCATGGCGAGAAGGTGACCATGGTAATGGGATCGGGGTAGCTATATTTGGCGTCGGTGGCGGCGTGGCGCCGGATCCGTCGCAAGGGATGACGGTGGCGGGGTCTAGGCAGCCAGATCCATTGCTGACTACGGTCTTCCTGTTGCCAATAGCTCGTCTCGTCACCTGATGGGAAAAACAAGGTTTTGCAATCAATAAATATGCATGATTTAAAGACATGTACACTAACCTTCCAGGTGCTAAGTCCAGGACGACGGACCAATTCAAGTGACTCATTAGAAACATCAAGAAGCTCAACAGAATCTCCACATTGCCGTAAAATCTATTTAGTTATGAAAAATATGGTCAATGTTACCCAAAAAAAGCACAGGACAAAAAAAAACTAGAAAAGCAATATGCTGAAAAATGAGCATGTCTTGTTGCTCAAATTTCAAAAAATACCTCGGCTACAACAGCTTCATTTCCAACAGGATTCATTGAACATGTAGAGTAAACCATCCTTCCACCCACTTTAAGCAAAGCAATACCTGCAGAAGCAACAAAAATACATGCCATTACTCTTGAGGTAACAAATCATTAATTAACAGTATGACTAACATATCATTTACTCATTATAGCTAGAAATCATCAGAGAAGTATCAAATTTAGTGCCAACTTCTATAACACATTGATAGGAAAGAATCCAAACCAGATGCACATACCTTGATATCATGTGTACATATCTGAAATGAATTTATAAGATATTTGCACAAGCTCCTAAGCGATAAGCTATCTTATTGATCACGTGATCAAATACTCAAATTCATGAAACATTTAATGGCATGCCACGATTACAAGGACCGATTCATAATCAAACATAGATGACAATAATCAATTGTGCAAGGGGAGGCAACACCACAAAGGTGACTTCACAATGCTTAAATACATTTCAAGAATCAAACTTCTATCATAGTGAACCAACAACTTAACAGTTCAATGAAACACATAATGGTCTAAGTATCTTTTAATCCTTACCACGTAAAGCAATTTCCACTTGGAGACGATGAAGTCCAAGAGTAATGTCCGTCTTCTTGAGGTTGGCACTTGGAGATGATGAAGTCCAAGAAGACGATGAAGCAATTACCACGTAAAGCAATTTCCACGTAAAGCAATTTCTACAAGAGTAATGTCCGTCTTCTTGAGGTTGTGCTTTCTGTTGAATATATTTAGAATAGCATATTTATTGATTGCAAAACCTTGTCAGCCTGAAGATTGTACTTCATAAAGAGCCAGTATTATCCAACAGTAAAATGCGGAAGATTAGAATATATTAGGTTCTTCGTTAGGAAAGGAACCCCTATACATAGATGCATTATTTTGCTTTAGGTATATAAGACATTTACATGTAGTGTTTATTTCCTGCTATTTGCAATTTGTTTATATTTTCTTGTTCGGGCTGATTTACGTGTGAACTTAACCTTTAGGTTAAAGTTTCATGATTGATTGCCCTTATGCATGAATTTACAAACTTCAACCCGTAGGTTTAAAAGAAACAGCCTATCTCTTCTTTCTATAGGAGCTCTCGTAAACTTACCTTTTCTTCCTGTAGAATCTCTTACCTGTATATTCTTCTACTCTCTAATCTTTTCTAAAATTCAATCTCATTAGTTAGCCTCGTAGGATTAGTAAAAGCTTTGGGCAAATACTATTATCAGAGTTGCGCAGCGGAAGCATGGTGGATTCACGTTTTCAAGATGGAAAGTCTCCGAAGATCCCGATGACGCCAAGTTGCTTCATGAAGAATCGGTATTGTTAGGCGGAAAAAGAAACACTAGAATAGGCTAATTGTTAAATTAAAATTTACACCTCTTTATTTGTATTGCGTGAGAACATTTTTGATTGCTCGACTTTTGATGTGTAATTTTTGTATTGCTTCTCGGGTTACTCTCGTGGATGATTAACACTTTGGTTGAAAATTCACGATGCAATAACCCTAAAATAATAAGAAAATCTAATTAAGAAAATTTTAAAGAACGAAACATTGCCTTATAACCAAGCCAATCCTCCTTTTATCTTTTTCCGTCGTATCCATTCATTCAATAATTCCAAAATTCATTTTCCTTGATCTCAACCACTTCTTGATCTGTGGATACTTCGTCAACATTTACGCAAGAAGAATTCTACTCCACTACGTCGTCTTCAAGGAAGCCAGCAGTAATTTTCAAGTCGTCTCAAAAACCAAGAAGACATCATGTTCCCAGAACAACCCCTACCTTGACATTAAGCCTTGAACATAAACATCCTTGTCATGAATTTACATCTGACACCTTTATCATGGTATTGAATACGTTCCTTGTGTATTCAATTTTTGCAATCAATCCTTTTGATTTTTGAGTACTTCATTCTTTCATAGTTTCTAAATCCAAATCAAAACCCTTTGTCTACCAAGATGATTGAAAATAATCCAATCATCAGAACCGCTCTATAATCCCCTTTCATTCCTTGACCGTGAATCTAGGGACGAGATTCTGATAAGGGGTAGTCTGTAACATCTAAAAATTCAAAAATAGGAAAAATAAAAGTTTTAAATTTAAAAATGGAATTGAATAAAAATTTCAATTTAAATCAAAATTTTAATTTAAAACAATGCCCTTTCCTTATTCTCATGCATTCTAATTTTAGAAAATGATGAATAGAAATATTAAAAGCCTAATCATGAAATTTCTACTCTGAAATCCCGACAACCTTATATATCTCTGGTAAAAATATCAAAAATAAAATCTTATATTTAAAGCATTTAGAAATTCAAAAACAGAAAGTATATAAATATGTAAATAGCAATGTCGAATTTTTATAATTTAATTATCAAGTATAAAAATCTAAAAATTTTATAGAAGCGTTATTAGCTCAAATAAATTTGAAAAAAAATTCAAAAATATATAAAATCATTTGGACACTTTAATAAATCTAAAAGCAGAATAACCGAGAAATTCAAATATTGCATTGTCGAATTTTAATAAAATATCTACAAAGAGTTTTTATCTAAAACTTTTGATGAGTCCTTTTCTTCACTGTTCAACCTCTTCAAAAATTCTTGTAAAATCTCAAGATAGTTTGATAGCTCAATCTTACTGGACCAAGCCAAACACATGCAGAATTCTCTTGAGCTCTCTCCTTGTTTAAGCTTTTGGTGGGCCCCAAGTCTGTGCAAAGCCCATTGTTCCTCGCCGACTCCCTTTTGCCATTTCGCCCACACGACAACCTTTCCCGGTTCTTCTCCTTTCTTCTTCTCCCTCACGAAACCGACTCAGCCGATTCCACCGCCCTGCCCACTTGCTGCCATGGCAAAGGGTATGCACTGAATTCTCTGCCACGGCACAACCCGTTGTCATTCCTCTCTATTTATCTCTTCCGCACCAAGCCAGAACCAAACCGCCTCACCGATTCTTGTCCATTTGAAGCCACTGCCCAATCAACTCGGCTTAGCTACAAACCCAGTAGCTACCGACTCAATTAGCTATAAATACCGATCAAGGCAGTGCCATGACTCATCTCAAGCCGAAACCAAAATCCAGAACTTCACCCAAATCCGGTCACCCTGACATTTCCGCCGAACATTGAGATTAGGAGGAAATACCATGCGCGAAGCTCTACACTCCAAATCAACCCGAAACATCAACACCGTAGCATCCTTGTCACCCCTAGAGCCCATCCCCATCACCAATTTGGGCTCTTCCTCTTCGTTGAACCGCCGCACCGTGCTCATCCTTCCGCCACTCATGGCGCACGGTGAGAGCTTAGTACCACATGCATTTCCTTTGAATAAATCCTTAAAACGCGATGCTTAGACCTCACTGATACTTATTCGGCCATCAATTTGTCGGAATTGCTTGAAGAACTGAAGCTCCGCTGCTCCGCCATGGCGACCGCCGCAAGAGCTCGGTGGCGCGCCGTTTTCCTCTAGCACTAACCGCCAGGAAGACTTTCCCCGAGTGCGCACGGATGCCCTGGTGCCCGCCGTGGAACCGATTCCGTCGTTCCGGCCTTCCTCCGTCGCCGACGAGCCTCGAATGCCGGAGCCCTGCTCTCTGTCGCTGCCATGCAGACCCCTTGCCGGCCAGCTGCCGCCGAAGTCGTGACTGCGGGTCGGTGTCGGTCACACCCAGCGCCATGCCATACCGATCCTTGCTACTCAAGCCCGGTAGTTAGTGCCTAATCGATCCAACCGAAATGGAAGGCGATTCACAGTGAGAAAACGTAATTTCCCTTTTGGCAAATTCACGATTTTCGAGATTGATTAACCGAATTAATTCAATTGTTTATAACTTTTGAATTAATAGTCAAAATGAAGTCAAATAAATTCCTAAATTCATATAAATTCATGTATATTCATAATATGCCAAAATATTTTAAAATTAAACTCTGTTTGAATTTTAAATTCAAATTTAAAGAAAGTATTTGAAATATGTTATACATAAATATTTTGCATATGAACTCAAAATTGAATAAAATAAATTATTTTAGAATCCTTATGAAATTAGAAACCTAAATATACAAAAATATTTAATTATCATGCATGGTTTGATTTATTTGAAATAGAAATTTAAATAAACTCTACTATTGTTCCTTGATAAAAATTGTGCATCATAAATCCTAAAATGATAAAATAATTTATACATGCTCCTGAATCCATAAGAAACTCATTTGTGTAAAAAATATTTAATATTCAAACTCAGTTGATGTTATATTTGAATTTAAAAGTACAAATAAACCCTAGCATGACACCGTTGTAAATATTGATTGTAATTCTTTAAATCATGAAGTAAATTGCTGAGATCATTTGAACTCATGAGGATTCTGAATATTCAAAAATATTGAAATAATAAACTCTATTTCAATTATAAACTTAAAGAAAACAAGAAACAATATTATTGCTAACTATATAAAATTAATTAAGATCCGAATACGTAAAATCATAAGAACTCAACTTTAAATCATGCCTGCTTTCTATGATTTATTTATATTTGGATTTTATCTGATTTCTTTTTGTCCCTATTGAAACTTGTTATTTGTCATTTGTTATGTTGTGAGACCTCGTTCGGATGAACAGGAACCTCCATGTGATTCTTGTGCTATTCCTGGATCGATAGCTAGCACTCACACGTTTACAACAATTGGAAATCATAACCATACAATACAATAATTAAGCGGAAGCGATTATACAAATAAATATTACAAGTCGAGAATAAAGCGACAAAGAAGCTATAACTTGCGGTTTGCCCATCAATCATGCAGTAACCGACTGCATAACTCCTTAGAAAAGATCGGTTCAAAAGAATCCGCAACTGCGGCATTTAAAAGAGACTCAAGCCTCGCTAGCATACACCTACAATATAATTAGGCAAGGGTGAGTACTTTACGTACTCAGCAAGACTTGAGCAAACCTATGATATATGCAGGCCAATTCAAAGGAAAGGCTAATACAGTTCATTTGCATAAAGCGAAATTGAATTGTGAAACAAGTTATCATTTGCAAACGAATTTAAAAGAGCATGTTTAATTGATAAGAAATAGATACTGAAGATAAGTAATACTCACGGTCCTCCATGGCGTGAGTTGAATAATCAAACCATAAGGTCCATCAATGCCATTTTGACAAAAAGCAGCAATTGCTAAAAACAAGTTTAGACCAAACCCATTTGAAAACAATAAAATATCTAACATTGGAATGACTTCACCAAGTGCCCTTGACATGGTAGCGGCTAATTAATTAGATTTAAACTCTGCAGAGGTGTACGGCTTTACCCACAAGGAATGATCCACTCTTTGCGCAAGCTATTAGCACACTTCCTTTGGTGTGCCAGAGCGATCATCTGAGCCGTTACATTATTGAGACATAGCTTTGATCCAGCCGGGCGTTAACCCCGCCGTAGAACTAGAAACACACACCCAAGCCGTGGATCCACTTTCACACACCCAACACAACGTTTCTAAACACGGTATGCACATTGCATGGGTGGAAACCCGTCGAGCAAACTCGGCCGAAATACTGTGCTAGCTCCCGCCTACCAATGAACAAAGCCATGTCCAAACAACTTAATAGGCTAAGGCTACCCCATAAATAGCCCTCGTGGTTGCACGGAATTCTTGGATCGATAGCGTCCCATTGCTCGGTCCTTAATCCGACACGGGCGACACTTCACCCTACACTACGTGCGATTCCTTTCGCACATCCGGCTATTGCCAATAATCGCCCGCATCAACACATAGTTTTCTTTTGGGTTTTTAATCAAAGTACCCACAACCAACAGTGCTATTTTTCAATGTTTTCAGGAAAACAAATATTGATTTGATCATGTACATTGCTGATTCTAAAGCATGGCTAAGCAGGTTAATATGATCGCATATACCCATGATGACATTAAGAAATGTTTATCCTCAATCTATGGTTATCAAGGTTCACATGTTCATAATCACCAATGGAGATTCACGAGACAACAGGTATAACTACCAAATCCACAAGATAGCAATTTACATAAAGTAATCGCATGCATAAAACAATTTGATGCACAAAAGGAATATAAAATACTGGGATCAATATGGTCAAAGGATGCTTGCCTTGCTTATTTGTGAATATGATGAAGGCGAGGATTGCGGTGGCATTTACAGCGAAAACAAGGGCGTCGGGTTCTACACGTCGAACAACGGAAATAACGCAAATAAAAGACTTCAATAAGAGTGAAAGAAATAGATAACAAGAACAATTAAAACTCTACACAAGAAACAGGGATTGCTCTTTTATGAATTTATTAATCTTAATTTACGAATTCAAGATGCAAAGATTAGTTAGATTAGTAAAGTTAAAACATTAATCACTTGGTTGAGCTGCATAAATGAATAGTGATGATTAGTGTTTAACCTGCGATCGATTTCGCATGAAAAGCAACTTGAAAATGTTAATCTGCTAAAACAGGTTATTGATTATACATTAGCAGCTTTTAAGAAGACTCTGGCGATATAAATGTCTTAATCATAGATTTCTTTATTCATCTTGAGTTCGTTTGTTCATAAACTAAAGCTTAAAATTATGATTTTTAAGGTTTTTCAACTACTAAGATTTTTATGATAAACACTATGGAATAACATTATTTCTTTAGAACAAGGTTTTATATACATTGAATAATGTTTCTAAACTCATTTTATAATTTTTAGTGTTTGGTTGAGGTATTAAACTTTTATTCTGAAAAGGCTTATAGGATGCTAAAGTTTACGCTATAAGAAATCGGCCAAAAGAGGCAGGGAACTCTTATCGTTTAAGGGTTTTGCAAGCGAAAATACATGATCCAAGAGTGTAAATAGAATATTTTCTTAGAAAATTTAAGTACATATCCTAAACATCATTTTTGAGCTATTCTATATAGAATTTGCACTTAGACGAGGTATTCTACGGGTGGACAAAAAGGCTTCAGAGACTAATCGCGTAACACTATTTTGGGTCGTATTAAATCTCAACTTGCGACTACACTATACATGACAATTGACTCATTTTTCTGGCATAAGTAGGGGATAATCTTAAGAGTATTTTAAAGTGGTTTTTGTGATATTTAGCTTTTATCCGAGATGCTTTTCATATAAATGTTCATTAGGGCCTAATGTATACTTAGCTCAACTTTGTATTAATATGAAGTATTTTTGCCTAACCAGCAAAGATATTATTCATCAAAGTTATAGGATTTGGTCTTTTCAAATTTGAACTTAGTTTATGAAAGTTATGACTATTCAGATAACACAAGTATTGATACTTGACTCGTGGTTAAGTGTTAATCATAACCTTATAATAGTGATTCTTACTATATTACATGGTCTCGATCATGCAAGGCATTCAGAACTAGTTATTCATGCATTAGCACTTACTTGTGACTTTTTCTACACACCAGTTGATCATACTCAATTCTTTAGGTACATATAACATGGAGGCATATATTGCTTAAGAATTTAAGCCACAGACTACAATGCATTATGGTTATTTTTGTTGTAGCAGATAACATGATCCTAAGGAGCCCTTCTCTTACCTTTTTACTTATTTATGAACTTTATTTATGTACTAGTCACCTATATATATACATACATCTTTTCCATGCGAACTATTTACTATTCATGAAAATAAATCTAAATCAAGCTCCTACTTTAGTCATTTCAAACATAATGTGGTAGTATAAACTTTGTACAGTGTTTCCAAACTAGTTTTCTTGATTTCGATATTTAAACGAGTTATTTTATCTATCACTGAAATAGCCTAGATGATCATATTTGCAACCTTAAATCGGCCAAGTTTAAATCTTAATTTCCAACTAACCTATACATGATTCTGGATTCATTTTTTAGGCATTAACAGAATACCATCCTAGGAATGTTTTAAAGTTGATTTAGCATTATTTTGACTTAAATTGCAGTAGATTACCTATTTACTTATTGGCATGGTTAATGTTTCCTTCCAGTAAATGAATGCAACTTAAACCTTGTTCTAAATATTTTTATATACCGAGGTTCCTACTGTTTTTAGGAACTTAATACAAATTACATTATCATTTGGTAAGCCATTATGCTATTATTTTGTTAATGGCCATAACAAGGTTAATTAATGATTATGAAGCAAATAATTTAAACATGGTTCACAATTCGAATATTTCTACATATTTGAATATCTCAGGGTCAGATTCACATATAAGAATTTATTTTATCATGTTATAATCTGCTATGCATAGACTTGCATTAAAGACCATCTTATGGTTTTAATCAAAGTTTGATTCAAATAAATATTCTGCAGTGAATACACATTCCACCTTCACCCTGAAGAGCCTTGGCGCCACAGACATGTGGGTTCCACTCGGCATAGACAGAGAACAGGGGAAGGAGCTAGGGTTCATCGCCGACGGCACCATGGCAGGTCTCCGGCAACGGCGAGCACCTAGGGAGAGAGAGCTCGGCGAGGCTCAGCTGGAGGCGGAACCAATTAATTTGGAGGAGAAGCAGACAGGCGCCCGGCTTGCTCAGCGGCGGCCATGGCGATGACGACGGAGAAGACAAGCAAGCATTAGGGTTGAATCGGTAGCACGCTAAGCATCACGGGGTACTAGTGGTTCCATTTTTAGGTTTACGAGAGGAGAATCTCGAGAGCTCCGCCACCGGTGGCGGTTTTGGAGGAGAAGGCGCCAGGCTGCTGACCAAATTCGCATGAAGGTGCTCCAATATTTTTGAGGATTTGATGCTTGAGGCCCGGTGATGCTCTGGCTCCACCGGATTTGGAAATGGTTGGCTGAATTGCTCGAATCAATCTCGGCTTGAAGCTCTGAAGCTTTGGTTAATGGCGGAAATGGGAGGGCTTCCTGCGCTTTGGCTGAGGAGAAAGAAGGAGTGAGGGGAAAGAAAGCACTGCCTCTAGCGATCCTGGAGGTGCAATGTATGGCTTGGTAGTGGGCTGAGCTCGCTGTGGAGGTGGGACGCGCTGCAGTCATCGCCTTGCTTCTGTAGCGGGAGGACGGCGTTGGCAGGGAGGTCTTAATGACGAGCTTAGTGCGTGAGACTCAAGGCTGAATCGTGCGACGCGAACACTGGTGATGCAACGACTCGGCGAGATTCAATGGAGCGAAGCTCGATCAAGCGTGCTGAATCGGGAGGACTCCTATCTCGGTCGGACGCACAGAGGAGAAAAGATGAGTGAACTTCGGTTAAGCCTTTGACCTGTCGGGAGTGGTTTCGTTGGGAGGTAGGAGCTACAGTGCATGAGTCTGGCCAGGACGACTAGATAATGGTGAGTCTTGTTTGTACATGTGTCCATTAGTTTTGGTTACAAATTAGTTTAGTTCAAAAGTGGTCTTGGCCAATTCAAAATTTTCTAGAGATTTTCATGTAGGGAGATTAGAGTATGTAGTTTCCATTTTCTTTGGTTTCACTCAATTCGCTGCTTTGGTTTTCATACAATAATTCCTTAAAGTTAAAAAATTTTCAAAATGTTTTTGAACTTTTCCTTGAGAGCAATTGAAGTCTATTATTTTTGAAATTTTGTTTTTCAAATAGATTTCATCTCATAACACTTCTGTAAAATTTTCAAGTCAAAATATTGTTCCATTATTTTATGTAAATTCTGACAATACAATTTCCCTATTTTCAGAGTTTCTATTTTTGAATTTTTAAAAGTGTTATATCTCATGATCAGTTCCTAAAATTTTTACTAGAGGTAAATATCACTCTGAGGGTATTATG
The DNA here is from genome assembly GCA_036346375.1 of Guadua angustifolia. NCBI lineage: Eukaryota > Viridiplantae > Streptophyta > Magnoliopsida > Poales > Poaceae > Guadua > Guadua angustifolia. The sequence goes on along the minus strand of CM070516.1, from coordinate 37,449,487 downwards.
GTAATTTTATAAATTTTTACTTTTTATCTTTTTGCCTTTTTACCATTATCCATTCTTTAGTTCCATTTGTTGGATTTTTCATATAAAGAACAATTCCAAAGAAATCCAAATAAAATTCAATAATACCAAGAAACTCAGAATTAAATATTTTCAAATTTAAAATATTTATTTTTATATTACTTTACTTTTCAGGATGTTACATATGTTCTTCGTTCGCGACGTGTAGAACTCGATGTAACTACTTCCATCATCGACTGCGACTTCAACTTCGTTGAAGACATCGATAAGCAAGCCAAGCACCCCCTTTGATCATGTTGATCCCAGTTTTATAAATGTTTTCATTAAATGTTTTTATTACATGTGTATATTCATTAAACTCTGCTACTTTGTGGGTACTGGTAGATATACCTCTGTCTTATGAAATTCTCTTAGTATTGACATGTGAACATTGATAACCCTAGAATTATGGTTAGACAATATCTGATGTCAATTTGGGTATATACGATGGTTAATAATCATGCTTAGCCATGCTTTAGACTTGGGATAAATCAATTAGAAACATTGTTCAGATGAAACTTGGAAATATTAAGACATGATGATGGTTATTAGTATTTTGGTTAAAAATGAAAATAAAACTATATTTTGATGCGGGCAATTATTGGCAATAGCCTGAGGTACAAGGGATTTGTACGTAGTGTAGGGGGAGATTATTGCGTGTGGGATTAAGGACCGAACTATAGGTTGTTTTTGAGTGTAGTGACCCCATTTTACATAAATGTAAAATAGAAATCTTATGTGCACACGAGATTAGTCCTCGGATCAGAGCTAGTGCGCACATTTATACAATTGATATCACATCCATACTCTTTATTACAAATAATGAAGGTAATGTACATAATAAAGTCTTACAATTCAAAGTAATGCAGCGGAAAGAATTTAAGTCTTGTAGTATGCCCATACAATCCCTCAGGCAACTGACAAGGTATAATCCCTAGAAGATCTCGTTAACATTCCCGAATCCTGCGTCGAGTAATTTCATCGAGCTATTCTGATTCTTCACCCTAAAAACAACATGTAAGCAAGAGTGAGTACTTGCGTACTCAGCAAGACTTGAGCGAATCTTATCATATATGCAGGCCATTCAAAGGAAAGGCTTTCATGGTTAATTTGCATAAAGCTAAATTGCAAAAGAATTTACTGAAGTTTAGAACATAAACGGAATTTAAATACAAGCATTTTAGTATAACAGAATGTAAGTACGAATCAGTGAAATCTCACGAACCTCAGTTCTTTCGATCATCTCCATGAATCAATCATTTACATCACGTCAATCCGAAATAATTCTTTTCCAATAAAGATATCCACTCCAAATCACAATGCTAGACGGCATATATCAACATCCACATTTTGTAAAATAAAATGCTAACTAATCTTGAGGAGCACCAAGTGTCCCATGACCATGAGGAGCGGCTTTTGAAAAGATTTACACTCTGCAGAGGTGTACGGCTTTACCCACAAGACATGACTTAACTCTTTTGCGAGATCATTAGCACACTTCCTTTGGTGTGCCGCAGAGAGTCATGACATAACCGTTCGATTACTTAACCCTAACTTTGCACCAAAGACGGGCGAAAACCCATACTGGAAGAAGAACTCGGTGCATAGAAATGATGGAACTTCTCCGGAAATCACGGCAGACACCGTTGTATCGACAAAGCGTGACTCCCAACACCTCGGTGTGGGCGCCCCTCCGAGCAAAAAGTTATCTAAATGCTGATTGCTTATTGAATGAGACCATTACGGGCTTGTGAGGATTAATTAATTTTGGGATCAACAAATTAACAGTGAAATCGCCTAACCATGTATTCACCTTCTATATTATAGAAATTACATTCTGTTAGCTGCATAAATTTCTTAATTCCATGAAATTTTGGGACCTACGAAGGAAGTAATCATTAATTAAGAATCATACAAGATGACGTTTTGTGTGGTTGATCCTCTTAAACTTTAAGAATATAACAATAGAAGTCTCGCCAGATATTGTTCTCGACGCATTCGTTAGGTGAAGGAGTAGGTGCGAAAGATTTGGGGATCCGCTCGGAATAATTTGGTTCACGAACATTAAGCTAACGGAAAAGAGACGAGGTAAAATTAATTTAATGAAAGATCATTTAAAAAGCTTTAAATATCTGTGTAAAATTAAGTTTGTAATGTCATTTGCTCTAATAATTCAAATATCAAAATTTCACTAAAGACGGCCAAATCACGGGGTGATATCAAGATCCCTTAAAAATCATTAAGTTAGCGGTAACTAAAATTCTAAAATGTCTAGATGAAATCGCATGTGAAAAGACAGAAATAATGATAATGATTCAAAAGAAGTTGGATGAATCATATCAGAAGCATTTAATGTGCTGGCTTTTGGGAGAATAGTCCGGTATTTGGGAGCATGGTGACAGATTGATGTTAATCCGTGTATGAAATGTCAATGATCAAATCAACAAGTTCAACGGAAACTATTGCTTAGATTTGAACATAAAACTTCTCACAAATTGGCCAATAGATTACAAGAAGTGCAAAATAACGGCAAATATAAAACCTTTGACGCGTGTCCAAATAGTCTACAAAGACGGCATCGTCGGCTGCAAGGGAAGGTAGGAGATCAATGGTCAAGAGCGGATCCATTCGGTGGAAGGCAGAAGAAGCAATCTGGTCTGATTCAAAAACCCGGTAAACGGTTAATTAAATTAACCGGAATTAAACGGTTGAAGAACAATGTAATGGACGGATAACCCGACACAGGGTTTGCTGTTCAGGCCGCCCTCTGGGCATCGTCCGCCCAAAGGTCTCCCTGAGGTAGCATGGCCATAAAAGTTTGGTGAAGAGAAAATTGGGATTGCTCATGCAGATTACACCGTATTGGAAGGAATGAACGGCGGCGCACGGAATCGCGATTATGCAAGAAAAGGAGGTTAATTTTTGCATGCTTTCTAAATGTTTTAAATCTTTGACAATACCGCGGAAAATTTCATTAATACTCTTACAAGAAGACAATGATTGACGTAATTCATTTTAACCCTATTTGGTTCCTAGTACAAATTATTGTTCAATCAGAATTTTATATTTGTCTATAATAGTGTAATGATTAAAATCTAGTCAAATTCAATAGTCTATTATTGGATACGCTCATCGTGTGAAAAGTACGGCAATGATTTGCCGGGTCTCTTTACGTCTCTACCGAGGAGTCATTTACGTAATTTAGTGGTATTTGATTGTACAATTTTTAGTTCCATAAATATTAAACTAATATATTTAAAATTTAACGAAATCCCAATATAATTTTATAGACAAAATTTCGGCGACCGTATATGTCTACAATACTTATTTGGCGAAGTACGGTACATTTGTGGGAAAATTCTGTTTCGCATTAGAAACGGGAATTCGATTTAAGACATGGGTACCACATGAAACCTTAATTCTGTTACGGTAAAGTTTTAAACCACGATGCCATCGCCATCTTTGTCAAGCCAGAGGGGCCTAAGACGAAGGCCAACCAATGGCAAGCGTAACAATGCCTATGCATCCGCATTTAATAACTTAGATTGCAGAGTCCAGCAAGGGGCCCGCATGGGCTGGTGGCGGAGAGTGGGGTTTCGAGCTGGGAGCCATGCGGCAGGGGTAGCTGCGAACTTCTTTATGTCACTGTGCGGTTCTGGTGATCACATTTAAGACAATTGAAGCAACTGCAGTAGGCAACTGGGCCACGACCTGGGTATACGAAGTGGCCGAATACTACCAAGGTGGCATTTTTCTTGTGACATTTTCCTTGGCGCTGTCCGCGTTTGGATCGAGAGGTATCGGCATAGATAGGGAAGTCATAGGGTATGAGACAACCAAACATTCACGGCTTTCATATGGAAACATTTTTTGAAATTTGTCAAAGTTGATAGCCTAGAGACCTTCTACCCAAAGGTTTAAAGTAAGCCCGTTGGATTTCAAAACCTTCATGTTTTTTTTCTTCCAAATGAAGAAATTAAATTATTTGGAAATTTTAAAATAGGCTATATTTAAACAAATACGCGGCCGATGATTGCCACTTATCTTAGAAAATGGAAGGCCGTTTTAACGGGATTGATCTCGACACTTTGCAAAAAACATTCCTTTCCAAATTTTTTAAAAGTTAATTATTTAACAAATCCGAATATCCATAATTACGATACATAATGGGAATGAAAAAGGATGCAATGAATTTATTCCCCCCTTGCTTGTTCGTGGTTTTTAGGTGAAGGATCGAATAGCTCGATGAAACTTATTTGACGCAGGATTCGGGAATGTTAACGAGCTTTTCTAGGATTATACCTTGTCGATTGCCTGAGGGATTGGATGGGCATAATACAAGACTTTAATTCTTTCTGCTGCATTACTCTGAATTGTAAGATTCCATTGTATAAATTACCATTTTATTTGTAATAAAGAGTATGGATGTGATATCAATTGTTGTAAATGTGCGTATTTAGCTCTTGATCCGAGGACTAGTACTGTGCACATGAGATTTCTATTTTTGTATTTTTTGTAAAAATGGGGGTCGCTACATGCAGGTACGGGATATGGTTTGGCACTCATGAGGATGTCCCTCGCCAAAGGAACAATGTGGTATCACCAAGCATGTTTCCTTCAGGCAATGGCACCACAGATAGCCATACGGTGGGCGGCAGTGTTGATGTCAATACAGATGTAGTTGATGGATGGTAGGAGAACAAGAAACAAAGATAGCAACTGATGTCTGCAATAATGGTTTCAACCCCAATACTGAAGAGATAAGCAAAGTTGATTGTGAGTCTGGCGAAGTTCCAACTGGCTCTGATAAAAATTCAGATTCCACTTCCATCAGGTGGTAGAAGTGATAAAAAGTGAGCACGTTATCTCGAAAGACAGGGCTAAGAAACTTGAGAATTGTCTAGGATTATATAATGTGCCATCTGAAGATATTCCAGTTCACCAGCAAGGGGTTGATGATGGCACTGTTCTGGATGGACAACAAAATGGAGACACGGAGAAAGAAAAACAATAAAAAACCAGAGGATGTTAGGGTGATTGTTAATGAGGCCGAAAATGGTCAAGAAGGTTCAAGAGATAGGAGGAGAAAGCCGCATAAGGCAGATGGAGAGGGGTTGATCCTGTTATATTTTTCAAGGACAAAGCAACAACCAGAAGTACAGTATCTTTCTATGGTATCGAGGATTCATTTCCACTTGAAGGTCATCTCGTTACTAGGAATCATGATGTTAGCCATGTTAAGAGGATATACTATGTGTCAAAATCAGTGCAAGAAGTCTTGGAGCTCAATTTAAAAGTCGGCAAGCGGCTGAAGATTACCTCTCTTGGCCTAAAGATATTTGTAAGTGTCCCATTAATTTCTGTTATTACTGATTCAATTTTTTTTTTCCAGAAAGAGCAAATTTACATTGACCTCTAATATTCTTGCACTCTTTCAGGAAAGACAGTCATCAAAGGACGGCTCACCATGCACATTTAGGTTATCTTCGGAGGGCTTGCCACTGCTGCTTCCCTACATCACCAAACAGATTCTATATGCTTCTGCAGTTGACTTCCAGCACCTTTTACTGTACAGAACTATTAAATTTCCGGTTTTGTGGATGCAAAATTTGGTGAGGAAGCTTCGGCTTTGTTGCTGGGTTGCTGTGTTGTAGTATTACGCGAAGGTAGCTTTGTATTCCTCTTGCAAGCTCAGAAGATACTGTCACAATTCACAACTTGATGGCAACTGAACATCTTTGTTACATATTTCAGGGCATCAGGATATAGATTACATAGCCATGGAATCGTTTGCTGGAAAGGGAAGACCAATTTGTGTGTCATGGTTTCTCCCGTGGATGGGAAGGAGCTGCTCGGGAGGATTTCATTACGTTTTGGGCTCAAAGGCCCCAAAGTGGATGATGGTAAACCCAACCTGAAGAATAATGGATCAGATGAGCAGCCTGATTGCGGCACCAAGACGGTTGATCCAGAACTTGTGCCTGAAAGCAAAGCTTCAGACATGGAGATTTCAGATGTTCAGGAGGTCGAGTAGCTCCATTGACGCTGTCCAAAGCTGTATATTATAGCTGTATCAACAGTTATCCGCCAGTTGGCTACCGGTATTAGTTGATGATTGCTCTAGTGGGTAGTGACTAATGAGCTGCCATTTTTCGTTCTTGCCTTTACACCGTTCTTCCTGTACGGATTCTATTCTACTGCTAAAGGTTTAGCACACGTCATGAAACCCAAGCGACATGGTAATCGTGCATGTTGTACCCAATACATCGTGCAAGCTGCTCGCCCTGTAACGTATCAGTTTGTTTTCCTTAAGAGGATGTAATGTAGCGAGCAATAGTGTTGCACTCAACTCTCTTGACCGTGAAATCTGATAAATTTTGGGAAGATAATTTGAGAGACATCTTGATCGTCTGTGTGGGTGCGTGCTTTTGGCAGTCTTTTTGGTGCTTGTATCCGGCAGGTTGCGTGCTTGTGGCAGTCTTTTCATTGTGGAGCATGGTTACTTTGCCGTATCCGCAAGTGCAGGCTCAGCGGTCTGCATCATCTCTATTGTCAATAGGAGAAACCAGTGCTTAGAAATCTCTACGTAAGAAACACTGGCCCAGATGGAAGAAAACCTTGTGCAAGACCTGAATAATCCACGGAACTGGTCAAAGGGTTGGACTTATATGGCTGGAGCTAGTAGATTCTACGAAGCTGAGCCTGCAGAGAGAGCAGACCCGGACATTTTTCTATGATTTGTACCTCAGAACTCGGTCTCCTCTCCTCTGCCGCCGAGTCGCCGACCCGGCCAAAAGGGGCCGCGTGCGTCGTGTTGCCCATCCCGGTAACGCACGAAATCGGCGCCTACCCCCTGCCAATGTTGGAGTTCTTAAGCTTTTCTAGCTTGCTTGTACTTTTATATATATATATATATATATATGGCGAAATATTATGTGCAAACCACCAATTCCATGAAAACTCCGTGGAAACCACCTGTAGAAGTTTTGAAAAATTCTCAAAAAATTACCATATGTAGGGGAGGTGAACCTCTACAACCCTGCAAAATTTGAAGTTGAAACTCAATCGCATTTGAAAGATATGAAAAAGACAAACAGCAAAAAGAATAGTGCCAAAACAGTAAAAATTACTATTTATGTTGACTTTGTCTTTTCATATCTTTCAAATGCGGTTGAGTTTCAACTTCAATTTTTGCAAGGTTGTAGAGGTTCACCTCCTACATATGGTAATTTTTTGAGAATTTTTCAAAACTTTACAGGTGGTTTCAATGGAGTTTCATGGAATTGGTGGTTTGCATCAGAATATTTCACACACACACATATATATATATATATATATATATATATATATATATATATATATATATATATACACACACTTTGTATGAACGTAATTGTAAAAATAGTCTTTTTTCTAACCTTGGAAGATTTGGTACATGATGTGTGTCGTGCTTGTGTACCGTGAAAGCATTGAGCATCACGGTAGGTCCTGCCGCCTTGCTACAACACTGTTGTCGCGCCTGTGGTGCTTGGCACTGGCTGGTCACGATTTTAAACCCTTTGCTACAGTACATGATACAATAGATAATATATATTACCTATCAACACTTTCACGATCAGAAAAAAAACTATTTTTATAAGCATATTTATATAAGAACTAGATTTAAGAAAAAAAATTATAAAGGGCTAGAAAAGCTCAAGCTTCTTATTGAAGGGAGCAACCAGTGAGAAAATGACGCATCGAAGCGTGTGCAGTCTAGAGCGGATGAGGCCGTGCGTCGACGTACGTACGACTGCGACTGCACTTGACTCGCTTCAAAATTCGTGAAAAACTAGCACACGATCGAACGTGCTCTGTTGCTACAGGACCGGGACTCACAAATCCGTGATGACTTTCGAAGATGCTAATGCACTTCGTACATCGTCGGCTCCAAGTTATCTACGACGAGACATGAAACGGCCGGCGAAACGTCGAGACTGCCTGACCGACTCGGGACGTGTTTATAGACGATCGATCGATCACAAGATGGAGGAAAGTCAGAAAATGTCGTGTATAGTTGTGGGTGTCATGCTGAGTTGGCTCACATTATTATAAAAATCTTTTTATCGATATATCACCGTCGGTTCGGCTAGAACCAACAGTGATAACACTTTTACTACCGATTCATAAATTAAATCGGTAATGATGCTATTATTGTCGGTTCTTCTTAAGAACAGTGATAACACTTTTACTGCCGATTCATAAACTAAATCGATAATAATACTATTGTTGTCGGTTCTTCTTAAAAACCGGCAGAGATAAGTTATTATCACTGCCAGTTTTCATAGAGGAAGTATCACTGCCGGTTCGTTCCGAACCGATAGTGATAATATTTTTTGAAAAAATCATAACTTTTACATATGGAGTCGGATGAAGACAAAATTTATATGAAAATTATAGCTCTCGATGAGATCTACAACTTTGTAGTTGACAAATTTTTTATTTAAAGTCATTTAGACGTCCAAATAATCGTTGAAACTTTCAGATGCGAAGGGATAAAAGTTGTCAGCGATTATTTGAAAGTCTAAATGACTTCAAAGTTGTTAACTCATCGAGAGTCATCGACTCATCGAATTTTCTCCCATCCGACTTTATATAAAGTTATAATTTTAAAAATATTATCAACGCTTGATCGAATCTGAACCGTTGATGAGACTATTATCACTGCCGGTTTTAATAAGAACCGGCAATGATATTATTATTACAGCAGGTTCGGAATCGAAGCGGTAGTGATAATATTTTTGAAAAAATCATAACTTTTGCATATGGAGTCGGATGGAGACAAAATTTATATGAAAATTGTAGCTCTCGATGAGATCTACAACTTTGTAGTTGACAAATTTTTTATTTGAAGTCATTTAGACATCCAAATAATCATTGAAACTTTCGGATGCGAAGGGATAAAAGGAATATATATCTTATAGTAGTTGAGAAGTGTGTGTTAAGTGAAATGGTAAGAGGTGTTCACGCAAAGCACCAGGTCACAGGTTCGAATCCTAGCAACCGCACGTGCGCGTATTTCGCGTGAAAATCGCGTGACTTGTGACTGATTTGTGACTTGCGACCTTGCGTAGTAGTAAATACTGGTTGGTCCAGGTGATACGGCTCGGCTCGGAGCGGTCTTATCATACTTTGTGCTTGAACCGTACTAGGCGGAGACAAACTGCGTGTTTCACTATGCTAGCCTCGCTCGCCGAAAAAGAGTACAAGATTACGATATATGCGATAGACTACTTGAGACCAAGATGGTCAATCGCGCCCGTGATCTTCGAATCTTCAGTCTAATGTTGTGTCATGTCATCAGCACACTCCTAATCTTTAAGGTATGTAATTGCCTCAACCATTCAGGCCTGAGAGATGACCTTTTTGGCTCAAGTATCCTCTCTACCAAACTAAAAGTGGTTTTTGATGAGACAGTGAACACGGGAACCACAAGTACGTATCGTGTAAAATTCGATAGCAAGAGGTAAATAAGTTTGTGATTCTTCCACCATAAGAGCAAGCTGAGTCAATTGTCCTCGTCCATGTCAAACTCATTCTTCACGAAAGATGTCTTGAGGTAGTTGTTAATCTTTACCCGTAGATTCTATTGTGACTTGCTTTCGCTCGGAGGACTTAATTAGGCGCGATTATCTTTTAGCTTCTTCCATATGTTTGAAGCGATCAAACTGCTTCGTGCTTATTATATTGTTGAGGTAGATCTTCTTACTTTACTTTTGCTGCTAAATCTTTTGTAATATTTATCAAAAATTCTGACAAACTCGTTATATAGGTCTCAGAAAAATCAAGATGGAATATTTCACCTATTCTCTCGAAGACAACCTGTACGGAGGATGCGTGTGGCCATGGCAGTAGGCGTGGCTGCCACGGTGGAGGGGGCATGTGGCCACGACAGTGATCTGGCCATGGCGTAGCCACAGCGGCAGATGGCAGTCCGGCAATTCCAGCGAGCGCGGCTAGCATGGACGGCCACAGATGGTGACACGGGTGGACGCGGCCACAGCCGGCCAAGCGGGCGGGAGCGGCCAGTGACGGCGATGCGGGCCGGCGTGGCCATGGCAACAGGTGGAGGCGAGTCGACGTGGCCACAACAACAATGCATGGTCAGGTACTCTCCCCCGCCCCTTCACCTTCCGCTCCGTAGACGCGAGCGCGGCCACGTGGCACGGCACGTTGGAAGGCGGACCAGATCGGACCATAGATCGTGCCGGTCAGCCGGACGTCAGGCCGGCCAAAAAGATCTTGCCCAGTGCCCATGTCTCTAGTCGTAAAGAGTCAGGCCCCAGTAGCTTTTGCCGTGCATACAGGTGGCGATGCAGCTTGTTGAACTGTCGTACGAGCAGCAAAAAATTCGCGATGCTGACGTCGGAGAGAGTCATGAATTCAAGAGAAACGTAGAATTCGGCTGATGCATGCAGTCATATGACAACAAACAGCATACCTCCATACACCATACTCACGTATAAGAGAAAATTGGATATATTCTGCTCCTCACACTGGTGCTCTATGATTATGATTATGTAATTGTTTATTTGTCTCTGGTTCTATCTAACTCTTTAGGATTTACCGCTTTTGAGGCTGAACTGACTGTTTTACCCCTCCATCATCTCCCTCCTCTCAACAGGTCGGGGACCATGTGGAGCTGCATGGCGTGGCGAGAAGGTGACTATGGTGATGGGATCGGGGTAGCTATATTTGGCGTCGGTGGCGCCAAATCCGTCGCAAGGGATGACGATGGCGGGGTGTAGGCAGCCAGATCCGTCGCCGACTACAGTCTTCCTGTTGCCAATAGGTCGTCTTGTCACCGCCTTCGATGCTCGCCGGTTTCTTCGCCTCGTCCCCTCCTCCAACCGATGGATCCAACGATCTTCTTCGTCTTGGGGGCTAGAGTGTCCTGCGGAATGCTTCGGTAGCACGTGGGACGGACGGTGGTGACGTGACACTCGGGTGGAGATTGCAGACGGAGGGCAGCGACCATAGCCGGCCCGTGAGGTTGGGTGGATTTAGTGCGGGGTTGCCGAGGAAGAAAGATGGCAGTAGCAACCATGGCTAGAGGAGTTGGAGGAAGAAAAGGGGCAGGGGCAAAATTGTCTATAGTACAAAATCCTAGAGAATTAACAGGAATCAGTGCCAAACAAGGAATTGCTAGGAACCGGACGTCTGATTTTTCCAAACGTTGTAAAATTTTTTTTCCTACATGTAAATTTTTTTTCCTACGTGTAAAACATTTTTCCTTCGATAAAAGTAGAAATATTGAATCGGATCGCTGCAACATTTTTTTCCTACTCGTGAAATATTTTTCTTCGATAACAGTAGAAATATGCGCACGAAAAAAATGTTACACACGTTTAGAAAAATATTATAGACGTTGAAAAAAAATATTACACCGAGCATCTAACGCAACATGCTCAAATTAAACGTCAGGCTGCTAGTTCTTCCCAACAATTACGGCAGGAGCAGTGGCAAATCGTAGAGTGCCAATCTAAAGAAGTGTTGTATAGTCGGTTTTCCCCGCGTAGAACTACGTACGTAAGTACACTACGGTTGCCTGGCTCTGCAAAAGTCTTGAGCCAATTTGCCCACATGGCAATTAATACACGCAATTAAGGTGGGTACACGGAATGATCTGATTGGTTTTAATAGGAATATTATGCGGAATTGAATATTAGTTCGGTGATCGATCATCGATGACAAAAATGTCCATCAGACCTAACCGATAATGTCAGTTCCATGGAGCAATGTGCTCAAGTCGTCGGGGAAGACCAGTCGGAAAATATTGCTTGCGTGCATGTCGCACGCGGTACGACTCTGTGTTAGATTTTTTTTAAATTTTTATTACGGAGGTGTTTAATTAGTAATATGATCTGTTCTTGGAACCAATTTAGCACTGACCTGTGAGCTTGTGACACCATCGATCTCTTTTGAAAATGTTGAGTAGGTAACCGTGCTAGCATGGTACGTCACCATTACTAATGAGAACACGGCTTGCTACTTAGAAATGAGAACGGCGTGCTACTTAGTTAGAACAGAGGTACCTTACTAATGGGAGCGTTCGGCCGGCATGCTACTTAGGGGGTTTTTAGGACAGCTCCAGCTCCACCAAAATCTGTGAAGTTGGTGGAGTAGGATATTTCTAGCTCTAGAAATTTATAGAGTTGGAGTTGTGGGTACATTAAGAGTGTTTAGATAGATCATCTTGTTTACATTTTAGACTAAAAATATAAACTTAATTCACTTTATTTTAGCCTATAAATTTCAAATCTAAGCTGGAACTGGGATCTGGAGCTCTCTCAAACAAGGCCTTAATTAGATATGATTCGTCACCATTACTAATGACACCATCTCTTTTGAAAATGTTTCAGTAGATAACCATGCATTCACCATTTCTAACTATGACGAGTACATGCTTCGTACTTACTTAGAAATGAGAGCGTTGTCGACGCAATGTCAGATCTAAGATATATATATAGCTTGATCACACCACTGATTTCTTGAGCCAACCACACCTCTGTTTAATCATACAGCGCCAATACAGTAATCTGAATTGTACCAACAAGCCGTTCTAAATTAACGAAGTTTGTGGAATTCTTATGCTTCATGACGACTATCACCATGTCTTCCAAGCAAATTGGAAAATTTCGGCCGAGTGTAGGATAGATCTTAGGAAGGTACCATCTAAGCAAGCATATAACACGTTAGTTCTACAAAAATTGGAATGGGAAAAGGAAAAGTTCTATAAAAATTTGTTGTTTCTTCAAAAAAATAGCTAGGGATTTCAGTAAAGAAAGAAAACATGACTCACAGACTATAAGATTGAATGGGATGAGATGGCCCTGTACCATTTAGTTCCATTATTTTGAGTGAATGGAATGGTTCAACATTTATATGAAATATTCTTTAAATTTGTATCACATCGTCCAAGACGAGATGGTTCCATTCAAGCAATCAAACATATGGATAATATTTTTCTTGAACCATCTCATACATGTACCGCTTGATACAAGCAACCAAACACACCCTACGTGTTTCAACTACTAATCGATCGATTGCTTGTTTCTATATGGAGTAACTAATTAATCGCCGTATTAGTGCTCGTACTCATGCATGTCAAAATTAATGAATGGCGAATATAGCGCACTAGTTAGCAGACGCCGCAATGTGATTAATATGTCATAGATGCAGAGGTCTAAAAAAATGATACGTAATTAGTAGCGATTCAAAACTTTGATTGTTAATATCTTTTAAATATTTAAATTAGATACATGAAAATCATATGTGTAGATTTGTCTCAAAAGTATTTTCATAATATTATAATTTTATTGGGTTTTGTAAATATATTATAATAAAATTAATGATCAAAACTGTGTTTTGAAGACCGTGTCATTATCTAAAACAACAACTATTTGTGTCCAAATGGAGGACTATCAGACATGGGACAAGCATGAGATTGCTCTGTACTATTGGTGAAGAATGTTAGAGATGCAAATGTTTCACACTCTATGTTGCTATTCTATTGCAGCTTGAGGTGAGATCAATGTCTCTATCAGCATTTATATACCCATGCAAGGACAAAATAGTCCGCCATTAATCTAGCTAGGTACTAAAAGACTGCTATTAATCTAGCTATCACCTACCACTGTGAGATCGAATTCCTTTTGATTGAAAGATTAGCTAGCTAGGTACGATCAGAAGAGTATATGCTAATGCTATGTCATGCTAAACACATTGTCAAACTAGAGAATTTCGCCTCAACTCGCTACATGTATTTGCAGCACACGCAAGAATTTTGAACTATTTTTGGTGACACTAGTTCCAAATACATCCAAGACCAAGAGTATGATTAGAACAACATCGATCGACGCCGCTTTTTCTTATATCTACATATCCATACCTAAATTTCACGAAGAATTCTTGGCGATGGCTGGAATAGCGCACAAGATTACAAAATTAGGCAAATATATTCCAGTTCATTTTCTCCAATGATCCTAGCTACAATCAGCTGCAGGTTTAAACGTATCCATTGAAAATCAACAAAATGCACAGTTACGTTGTAGGTTGAAGAGTTGCATATCGATCGTTCATATATAAATGGTGGTTTTGTTGATGTTGATGCCACGTATATGAAACATTTTATTGATGTGTATGACAGCTTACATGCTACATCACACTTTTAAGTCCAATCATCTCTCTCTCTCACTCGCTCTCCACAAACGGTGGCAATGAGGTCGGACGGAGGCGATGAGGTCGGTTCAATAGCGGCATGCAGTAGTGGCACCGCCATCGATAGGCCCCCTCTTCTCCATTGCTAGCTATAACTGTTTCCTTGCCTCCACCACGGGCGGGCCTAGATCTAAGCATAGCAAGCTCAGATCAAGTTGCACCGTTGATGAGGAAGATGGTTCGAGCTAGTGACGAAGGAGACGTACAGAGCCAATGGACCCTTATCCTCTACAGTTAGTGGGCCTAGATCTTGGCATAGTAGGCCCAGATCAAGCCATGCCAGTGACAAGGAAGACAGCTCGAGCTAGCGATAAAGATGACGTACGGAGCCGGCGGCCCTCTCTCCTCCATTGTAGGCAGTGGGCCTAGATTGGGCATAGCAAGCCTTGATCAGGTCACGTTGATGATAAGGAAGATAGCCATCACGGTGCACATGGACGCTGGCCAGCTTGGCCGCCATTGTCTCCCCCTTGTCCACATCCACTTGCCTCACTACTGACTCTAGCTCCTTGACCGATTTGCTCGTCCACCTCGCCATGGAATAACCCTTTTTATTCATTGCAGATCGGGACGTCCACCACGATGTCATCACCTCCTTGGTCAATTGTGGGTCGATTCCTCATGGCCAGAGCTTCATCATGATTCCCTCTTCCTCCCCTTGTTCCCCATCTAAGATGTTGTATGTAGGAGCTTCGCCGCCTCACTTGCCTTCTACTTCATTGCTGCTCGCACGTGGCTAGGCTACCACGGGCCACCATCTAGCATGATGCTACTATGGGTGAACTCATCATTGTCCGCCTCATATACTGCCAGTGAGCTCGGTGTCTAGAGATGCCCTATTTCCCTCCCACTAAAGAGAGAGAGAGAGACACACGCACAAAGAGAGACAGAGGAGGATGAAGGGGATGCAGTGGATACCATGTTGGATGCCATCCAAACCAAATGTTGATACGCAGGTGACAATTCAACCTAACTGGGATGCTATGTCAGATCAAAACCACTCTGATTTAGGTCGATGGAGTAAAATGTACGATTTCGTTAGTTTGAGGTCTTCAATCAAACAATTTTCAAATTCATGGTTGAAAATGGAACCAAGGAGAGAGTTTATAGCTGAAAATTGGACTTTATAGTTGAAAATTGGACTTTTATTCTAGAATTGAAGACATGTTCCTTTCGCTATGAGAGAGTTCATAGTTGATGATTTGACCCGGATACGTGATTCAGATATTTAAGAGAAACGTACTAGACCGTTAATAAGAAGTCAAATGACTGGCCATGAACTAAATCAATGTACGTTACGTACGCGGATATATACCTTATAGATATGTATACACGTTCATTGTATATACTGGAAAATGTTTCGCGCGTGTTCGCATCGCACAATCATTTTTGGGTGCACCTGACCATGCATGTGCACGAGCTAAATTAAACATGTAAAAAAATGAAGAGGATCAAAAAGAGTTACAAAGCATATGGAATTTGAATCGATGTCTTTGAAAAGATTGGCCGGTTTGTAAAATCATCTTGAAAATCCTGTTTGTAAATTAAGCATGCGTATGCGTCGCTACCTGCTCAAAACAAAATTGAGTTCGACTTTATCACGCTATTCAGATTTCAGAAGGATGCCACCATGCCAGGTAGGTCACCGTGTAGGTGCACATGCACTAAGTTCAAGTCGAGTGGAACATCTCCTCGCTGCTTGTCTGGACACAAAATCGGGCTCATCAGAAGGGCATATCCATTTCCTAGACAAAAGACGAGCAGAAAAATCGTAAGAGTTCAGAGTTTCATGATTCGAAACACTGTAATCAATTTAAACAAGAAAAAGGAAACAATTTACAATAATAGTCGATCGACACTAGTGCTATACAGCTATATATTAGTTTGATAGGGCATGGTTGTAAGGTGAACATTATTGTCATCGGATACATGAAGATTGCACATGGAGCTCAAAAATGTGAGAAACTAAAGGTTCTGAAGGACAAAAAAGCGGTCAGAGGGTGAATAATCATAAATAAAATTTTCCTTTAAAAATCAAATTACCAAGAGACCAGATTGAATGATTACAATTCAAATATGTGCTTGGATGAACAGTATCCTGACCAAGAGTTCAGAAGAATAGATAAACAAAGAAAACTGCATTGATCGGATGAACAGTAAATAGCAAACTGGTCGGATGAACAGTAAAACTACGATGATCGGGTGAACAATAACACAGTGAGCTAGTCAGCGGCATTGATAGGATGAATAGTCTCGGTGAATATTGTTGGATGAACAGTATTGTGAACTGGTTAGCAGCACTGGTCGGATGAACAATCTCGAGTGAATAGTAAATCAATACGATCTCAAAAATAAGAATCGATGGAACTTCTGATTGGCCAATCCAAAACCCGTGAAACTTAGTGTGCACCTTCCTATAGATATTAGGAACATATTCCAACCTTCAATCACAAGGATTGGTGTCAAAGTTCTGACATATTTTCAGTTTGAAGAACGCTGCACCAAAATCGGATCAAAAATACAAACTTCACCCTACTCTTAGCTTCCTCAAAAATAAGAATCGATGTCACCCGAAGTAGGCTTGGCATTCGTTGCGGCGCGCGTTAATCAGGCTGCATGGGAGAGCTCCTATTAGCTTGTTGCGCCATTGCAAGCATCACCAGCTCTATGCTGTTGCAAGCCGGCCTAGCCATGAATGCTACCACCTTTGCTCCACTACAGTAATTCCGAAAATTAACATCGGCCAAAAGCCGACGTTAATTACAATTAACTTCGGCAAATGGCTAATTAACGTCGGCTTTCGGCCTTTCGGCCCACGATAGTTAATCGACGTTAATTATGCTCCCGTACAACGGCTAGCTGGTGCTGCTCCCTTCGCATGTGGCGCTCCTTACTGCTCTCCCCTGCAACGCTTACTACACCCACACGAGCAGTCCTCGCCCTAGATCAAGCTCTCAAGCACTGCACGTATGAGGGAAGGAGGAAGAGAGAGAGAGAGAGATTGAGATGAGAGATGCAACAGGGCGTATGGATAAGGCTTTTCACAGTATTGGAATCATATATGGTAATGGGATGGACCGATCGGACGGTGAAATTATGTCAAATTTAAAAGCAAAGTAATGATATAATATTTTCAAGCAATTCTAAAAAAATATCGTGTAATAGACATGGAAAGATCTTATTGATCAACAATTACCGCGGCTTTCCTTTCATCTTAATTAATTCGGGACTAGCTTACTCAAGAGATCGACAATACGACGCAACCTCGACGTAATTCTCACTGTCCTTGCTAATTAAGTTCTTCTCTGATCCTGATCTGTCCATCTAGCTAATTCTATGTACAGGAAGTTATTGGTGATCACTTACGTAAGCCAACCCATTGTAGGATATGCATACATATATAGATCGAGTGCTAGATGCATGCATCTCAGCAACATCTAGACGCATATATCTCACAATAAATGTAACGATGGATGTTTGGATATCGATCATTCGATGGTCGCGTATTTGTTTTGTGCTCGGCAACTTAATTTGGCCGGGGATTAGTTCGTGTTCGATCTCCAGTACCGCCACCGCGACAGCTATTTTGACGTCAATTAATCACGTGGTGCATGTGCAGATATGTACTACAGTAGTAGTACTAGCTAGTTGTACGCGTACTCCTAGCTACTTGCTTAAGTTGCATGTTGTATAATTAGAAATCGTCACGAATTTGCCACTAGAAGACGGCCAAGTACGGGCGTTTGTTCAAGTACGCAGCTACCCAATAAATCACTTCTTTGACGCGACCGATCCATAAATAGTCTCAAAAACTAACTAGTCGCACTAGTCATCGTCATGATCGCCACTTACGAATGTATAATGATTAATGTCCGAGACAAGTTGGGCGGCATATTCTGGCATGCGTATGCAAAGAAGCGGGTATCGGTCTGAGCTTTTTAGAACATGGCCGGTAGCCGGGCAGACGTGTGAACAGATTGGATCGGTACGTTACGGCTGTTAGAATCGTGTCTAGCCTGACAGCTAGATACGACATGGCACATCTCGAAAGGTTGTGCTTAAGTCGGCACGGTACACTGTACAGGGGCTAATGGGCATGACATGGCACGGCACGGCACGGGTGGCACAGGGCGAGCAGCAAGGCACGTAATAGGAAGACAAGGTGGCGAGTGAGAGTACCTAGTTGGCGACGCCTTGCTCCACATCTCGACGCACGTGCCCTGCCACTGACGCTTTGAGATGGCGGAGGGGGAGGTGGCGATGGCAGTTGGCGAGGCGGAGATGCCGATGGCGAGAGAGAGAGAGATGGAACATTTGGTTTTGATTTTCTAAGGCTTGTACTTGTGTTTATAATGATATTTTTTTATAATTTTTGATCAATATTATGAAAAAATTGACAGTAAAAATGAAGCAAGAAAGACTGTCTCAACGCACCGCAAGTATGAGGTGGTCCGGTATATTAGCCCTATCTCTAGGGTGGACGGTTTTGGCTGTCGAAATTATTGTTTTTCCCTGTAGTGCATGCTTCTTTGACTCTTTTTTCTTGTCATAATAGTGTAAATGGATTAGATCTAGGCTTGGCATAATGTACAAATAGGTTATGTATGAACAAGACCAACAGTACGGACAGGCATAACGACGTGCATCAGCGCATGTATGCACTAGACAACAGTACGGACAGGCAGCTGTTGGATAGCGGCGTCTACCGTCATTTGACCTCTCGTACTCCTGGAAATGACGCGCGCGCTCCCCGTTCACAAATGTAAGTTTGTTTGTTTGGTTTTTTTACTTTCTTACATACAAGACTTCGACAATGGTTTTTTTTGTCATAATATACTGGTAATAACAAAAATAAATATTATAAAAATATTTTGCAAGTCGGACATTATTCATATAGTCCGTGTACTATTTATCTTTACATATACTAGTAGTCAAATTTTCAAGAGTACTGACCGTATTGATTCGACCGCTACCTATATTTAGAGAAAGGAAAGTAGTACTAAAGGTGTGTTTGGCAGAGTTTCAGTTTTACCAGATTCGTGAAGCTGGAGCTGTGAGTACATTGAGAGTATTTAGATGGATCATCTTGTTTACATTTTAGACCAAAAATATAAACTTAATTCACTTTATTTTAGTCTACAAGTTTCAAATCTGAGATGAAACTGGAATCTGAAGCTCTATCAAACAGGCTCTAACTAGTAGCTGGGTCTACAGATACGGATGAGGCCACACACGCCACGAGTGACGCATTTAGGTATGAAAAAAATGCTCATGCATTTGACCCGCCCAGTTATGAATGGATACAGTTATGAATCGATACAGACAGGAAGTACCATGACATGGGTGCCCGATCTCGCGGCTAGCTGGCCGGTAGCAGTGGTCTTCGTACGTCGTCGGCGATGGTCCTGCATGCAGCGCAGGGAGGGCCTAGCTAGCTAGAACGTGTCAACAATGGCGATCAAGCCGCCGTGCATGCGTTGGTCGACTCACGCATTTAAGAGACAATCACCACTTGCAAGCGAGCTGCAGTAGCGGCCATGTATGCTGGCTGCTGCAGGAACCTTCGTTTAATTAGCCGAAGCTTGGGAACGCATGCCGCTTGGCAGCAGGATGCATGCACCTTTTGCCTTTCTGGTGTTGCATGCATGCTCTGGCCCGCGTGGTGGGGGCGCCCGCCGGCGACCGGCCACAGAGACAATTTGTGCAGCATGCATGCATGGTAGAGTACTACTACGGGCGTACTCGACTGGTGTATCTAACCAAACGAATTGCTAGCGGGCAGTTATCATACAGTTACAATATTTTCTTGTCGATCTAGTTGTGTCCATGTACCAGTTTGAGTGATGCTGTAGTAGTACATCCTCTCGGCCATAGTTACTAAATAGTATAGCGCGCTATGACGCGCCGTACAAATCTCATTTCGGAGTTTTCTGTTCCAAAAATGATAGAAGGACCTAAATGTAATTTGAAATATTTCGAGCTTAAAGAAATAACCGGACCTAAACGTAATTTTAAATCTTTTAGGTTTAAAGAACCGGCGTCCGAGTTGAATTTGCAGAACTAGGGGTCTTTTTTGCAAAATAACCGGTGGAAGGACCTATTCACGATTTCGGATTTTCTGGAGGGCATTTTTGCAAAAAAAACATACCTTGTGCGTTGGTTGCTCTCCAAAACTTCCAAGCATAAGATATACTAGACACGTGGGTGCGGCGCACGCCGCGCCGCAACGCGTCAGCCGTAATACGATATCCGGGCCTTCCCACGAAAAAAGGGATCTAGATGTAATTTTTAAAATTCTCCTGGATGAATCGAATAATTTTCGCTACATGCGTTGTAATTTTGAAAAGCTTTCGAGACTCTGGGATAAATTTTATGTAATCTTAAAAAGATTTCGAGACTCCGGAATAGTTTTTTTGGACGGTATTTCTAGAAAAACAAGGTCTTACCACAAAGAAAGGAACTTAGAAGTAATTTTAAAAAATCTCTGGGGAAAAATGGGCTAATATATAATTTTAGAAAGTTTCGTGTGTCGGCGCCTTTTTGCAAAAAAAAAAGGTTCATGAAGAAACAAACTAAAGAAGCTCTAAGGGCCTCCTAGCAAAAATATGGACTCTATAATTCTAGAAAATTTCGGGCCTCTTTTCTCAAGAGTACAGAAGTTTCGGGGTCCTTCACAAAAAAGCTAATATATAATTTCGTTGAATTTCAAGCATCTTTTCAAAAAAAATCCAGAAGCTTCGGGTTCCCCCTGCAAAAAAGGACCAATCCGTAATTTTGGAAATTTCCGAGTGTCTTTCCGCGAGAAAACACGCTGGTGCCCCGCCCACGCCTGCAGGAAAAATCGTGCGCATCGCGTGGGGATCGAACGACGACCGACCGGCATGAAAGTGTGTCTAGCGTTATCATCGTGACCACGCTTCGTTGTTGTAAAGCAATGGCGTTAAAATATATGACCCGTATAAGCGGTTGAGTCAAGCTGGCGACGCGCCACGATAGAGCTTAACACGCCGGCGAAAAACGACATGGTGTGTTAATGTCGTGAAAGCTTCGAGATTTAATATCTATATAGGAATATTTTGGCGTAACACGCCCACGCCCACGTTACGCTTAAATGAAAGGTCATTTTCGAGAAAATAGCTAGAATGATATAAACGTAATTACACCAATTTTTTGGCATTTATTTAGAGTCTTTTCACAAAAGTTTCGCGATTTTACTAAATCAAAAGGTCTTTTTCGTAAAAAACTGCTAAAAGGACATACATGTAACTACATTTTTTAGAGGCGCTCGCAGAGGGAGGACACGAGACGTGCAATGCCGCGCCCGTAAAAAAAATTGACTTGAATTTTTTATGCAAAAAATACAATTTCGTTTTTCTCGAAAGGTCCTTTTCGTAAAAAATCGCTGAAAGGACCTAAACGTAATTACTAATTTTTCTGAGGTGCTCTAATTCTTTCTGCAAAAAATACAAATTCGTTTTTCTTGGCGGTGTTTATTTTAAATTGGCCACGATTGTGCAAAATCGAAAGGTCCTTTTCGCGAAAAATAGTTACATCGATCTAAACATAATTACGCCTTTTTTGGCATTTATTTAAGGCCCTTTCACGAAAAAATCATGATTTTTTTCTAACCAAAAGGTCCTTTTTGTAAAAAATCGCTAAAAGGATCTAAACGTAATTACTAATTTTTCTGAGGGCACCAACGGAGAGGATGGCACGTGGATACGCTTGTTGAAGAGGAACCTTGCAAAGTTTAATATAGGAATGATATTATATTATTCCCTATAATCTAGAGACGTGATCACCCTGGTAGGCCACCGATTTTTCCCGCTATAAAAGTAGGATATTCCCTGGAATCACGGGGGCTTTTCTCAAAGTTCCAAACGCAGAGCCTTAATCAACCTGCTCGCTTGGGACCTTGCCACTATTTTCAGATCTCAAAGAGGGTTTTCACAAATCTAGAGACGTGAGTACCCCGTGAGGTCACAGATTATTCCCGCTATAAAGGTTGTAATAATACTATATGTGTGGGTGTGCACGTCGCGCCAGCCGCAACGTGCCCACACATCAATAAAATAATTTTCGAGAGTCTTCTCACAATTTTGAAAAATTTCAGAGACTTTTTACAAAAAAGCTTATGAAATGTGGATTTTTTTTGTGTCTTTTCGGGAAAAAGGGGTCTATATGTAATTTTTCAAATTTTTAGAGGCATTTTCCCTTTTTTTGGTCTTCACAGAAAAAGTATCTATACGTATTTTTAAAAATTTTGGGGCCCTTTTCCCAAAAAAGGTGAATTCTAGATTATTGGGGCCTTTTACATAATTTTAAAAATTTGGGGCCCTTTTCACAAAAAAGGACAAATTCTAGATTATTCAGGGGTCAATAGAATAATTTTCGAGGGTCTTTCCATAATTTTTTTAAAAAATTGGAGGCTTTTTACAAAAAATCTTGTAAATTTGGATTTTTCTTGTCGCTTCATGAAAAAGGGTCTATATGTAATTTCCCAAATTTTTTGGGGTCTGTTCCCTTTTTTTGTCTTTTGGAAAAGAACCTATACATAATTTTAAAAATTTTGGGGCATTTTCCAAAAAAGGAAATTTCTGGATGTTGGGGGCCTTTTTACAAAAAAAAGAAGAAAATTCCAGATTTTGGGGTTTTGTACGTAATTTTAAAATTTTGGAGAGGCATTTTCCCAAAAAAGGGATCTGCACATAATTTTAAAAAAGCTTGGGGCCTTTCCTCAAAAAGGCGAATTTTGGTTTTGTTGAAGGGTTTTTCGTAAAAAAAAGAGCCATGCGCGTAATTTCTAGAATTTTCTGGGGTCTTTCTATAAAAAAAATTACAACCCAACGCATGATCGCGACATGTGGCATGGCAAAAATCACTAGATCGAGACGCGCACAAGAATCGACTCAAAGCCGCGACTGCAAGAGAAGCTGCTCCAGAGCGCTTATGGTAAAGTTAGCGCCAAACAAGCCGGCAAAAGTATTTAAGCCGTATAAACCACAGGACAATGGGCGATGCTGCACAACGCAGAGCGAACGCGGTGACAGGAAATGGTGTGACGGCCTTGTTTGGCAGAGCTCTAAATCACAGCTCCATCTCAGATCTAGAGTATGGAGGTTAAAATAAAGTAAATTAAGTTTATATTTTTAATCTAAAATGTAAACAAGATGACACATTTAAAACTGTGTTTTGAAGACCGTGTTGAAAGACCAAAATGATGATCAAAAGGAGTAAATGATCTCAAATAATTTTTTTCACCTATTGGACAAGAAGAGCCAATCAAAAATCAAGAACTTCACTCTATGCTTGTTCGTAGGGTTTTGATGATCAAGATTATCTTAGATGGTTTCCCACATGTCACAGTAAGTACGAACAAGAGAAAAACAAGACTAGAATACGATCTACTAAAATTTTCTTCTAACACAAAGAACGGTTTTTGCAAAGATTGAACAAAGTTTGCCTAGATGATTGAGATATGATCTAACAAAAATTCATCCATCAATCGTTCATTCTCGGCAAAAGATCCAAAAGCAATTAGAAGGAGAGGCAAAACCAACTTGCAAGAATTTAGAGTATGAAAAGTAAATGATAAATGTAAATTCCGTATAGTAGAGAAAATGAAATTTATATTGCATAAATAGGACGGTTTACAAAGTTACACTACCGATGAGTAAAGCTCACAAATAAGCACACAAGGACGCTTAAAACCTTGCTATAAACCTTGGAAAGAAGCATTCCTCTACCCCTCTATTTATAGCCTAAAAGCACACTAACTTGACCACTACTCTATCCGTGAATCTTGATCCAACGATCCTCCTTCGTTTGAGTAAGACTCAAGTTGACATTCTAACAATCCATTTGTCCTAACGGGTTTTATCCATTTATTCTAACTTGATCGCTACTCCATCAGCAAAACTTGATCCATCGATTCTCCTTCGCTTGAGTAAGACATAAATTGCCATCCCGACCATCCAATTGTCCTCTCGGTTCGCAAAGAACTCCTAACCTCGGTCATTTTTACGCACGCCGTCTGGACCTCATCTCTTCTAGCCTTGTCCGGTCAGGTTCAAAATTTCGTTTTGCTCGCCTATGGTCAAATCCGAAATTTTGGCATTTCGTTGAAACTGCTCAAAATTCAAAAAGAAAAATTCAAACCGGTTTGTTTGTCACCGAAAATTTCTGAAATTTGTCGAATTACCCAAATTTCACTAAATTGCACTGATAAAAATAGTTCAAAAGATGTCAAAAAATTTTGAAATTTTTTTGAAGGTTCCTGACACATTAGAGATGTTCTCATAAAATTTTCAGGTCATTATCAGGTCTGTGGAATTTTTAAAAATTCAAACATTGGTACTATGCAGATGAAACGTTGACCGGCAAGTTTGAACCAGATGAAAAATAGTACAAAAAATGTTAGAAAATTTTAAAATTTTTTGTGCATGATTATTATGAATCAATAATTTTTAAATAAAAGTTTCGGATAGTGATCAAGATTCAAGAATTTTTAAAAATTCGGACAGTTCTACTATCCTGATAAAAGCCTTACCGGCAAATTTGAACGGAATGAAAAATAGTCCAAACCAAGTCGGAAAATTTTGAAAATTTTTGTGTTTTGTGGAAGGTCCTGATGTATCACTAATGATTTCAAAAAAGTTTAATATGATTATAATGCTTGAAGATGTTCCAAAAATTTCGACAAAGGTTACGTGTTGATAAAAGTCCGATAATCAATATATAGATTTGATTTAGCAATAAAAAAGGTTTAAAATTTATGAAAATTTTACATAATATTGATATGAAGTTTTAAGATCTCATAAAAATTTTAAATCATGATCACACTCCAGTGAATTTATAAAATTCTTACAAGGCACAGTAGCATTTATATCTCTCTTTTGGTTTTTACAATATAGTATAACAAATGAAGTTCAATGGTTTTATAGATTTTATTGACCAAATAAAAAAGTTATTTTTTTAAAAAATTTATGAAATATTAACGAGGAAATTCTTAATCTTTCATAAAAATTTTAGATCATGATCACACCGAGAAAATTTAAAAAATCTAACAAGTTTACTATCTCAATTATGTCCATTCTGTTTTTGATTTTTAAAGATAACAAATTGTTAAATTATTTTGAAAATTTTATGTATGATCCTAGACTACTAAGGATAGTACCATAAAGTTTTCAAATCATTATCAAGCTTATATAATTTTATAAAAATTTGACAGTGTTTCTATCTAAATTTTAAAATATCTCAAAAATTAGTTTTTAACAAATTTTCATGTAAGATGACTTTCTTAAGGGTTATTGAACTAATTCCGGTCAAATCCGGTCCTAAAACATAAAAATCCGGTTCAAATTACTGTAGCAGTACTGTAGCAAATTCAAATTTTTAAAAATGTTAAGTTCGGCCGGTAGTTCAAATCTCGCCTGCCTAATCGAATTTCGATTTAATTTTTGAACCCTTGTCCCAATCTCCACCTCATCATGACCTAGTTCCAAGTTCTACAACCATCATAAATAAGAGAAACCCATCACATAATATCGTTCACAAGATATGCAATTTATAATTAACACATTATGAATTATCAATTAAATGTATCGCTCAAGCTCACTGGAAGGCCGACTGCAATCCAAAATTGCAAATTCAGTTTTCTAAACGAAAACAAACTTACACAAATCGATATAAACCTAACAAATGTCAAATATTCATTACACATCCATGAGTTAATCTTCACGTAGTCTCACACGCTCAAAACGATAACTATTTGTGACCGGAGGAGTATCAGTAGTACTTTTAATGAAAAATCAACCAATGTCATATTTATATGGCAAACCTGAATATTTTTATGTATATTAATAATCAAAGTTCGATAAGGTCAACTGCATGTACGCATTATTCCAGGACAACAAGCTAAAGAAAACGGAGGAAGTGATTCATACATAAAAAAAAATCAGCTGTGCAATATCAAATCCAAATTTTATGTTACATCCACAAGATGGCAGAAAATAAAGCCATGTGTGCACATGGCACCTCACAATGTTGGAACGTGAACGGATGGTCAACGCCTTTCAGCTTGGCGATGACCCCTCTTAAATTAGCGCACGATCAGCCCTAAACGAAAGAGCAGAGAAGCACGCCGGCCGGTTACGATTTATTTTCCTCTTTGGAAAGCTGGCAAATTACGAATCCTACGACTTGAGTTACGGCAATGAAGCAGCATGGTCCGGAGCTGCCAGATGCATTAATTATTATCGTTTCATCCCGTCCATGTTGTTGATGACATCTGAGTTGTCTGATAAGGGATAGACACTGCTTGTGATGAAAGTAGCATGGATCACAGCATAAACTGCAGTGTTGTGCATGCAGTTTAGCAATCATTTTAGTTAGTATCAAACAAAGTAAAAGTAGACACCAGGTGTTAGCTGAGCTGTGCTTTCTTAAGTATTAATTAAGTCATATATATCTTTTATCCGCAAAATCAGGATCAAAACCTGCATATACGCACCTGCCTCAATTATCAAAGTTAATCATGAAAATCGACCTAGAGCTAAAAAAAACAGGACACTTAGGAGCAGCAAAATCAAAATAGATAATAGCCAAACAATGGCCAGCACAACACAAAACATGCCCTTTTGAATATCCAACATTTTAACACTAGCACCACCATATTATCAAATGACTACAGTTTCTATAGTTTCGAATTTGCATGGTCTTTTTTATTTGAACAGTTTTTTTTGCTGAAGAAGAAATGGTATGAGGTGGCAATCAGTAGCGTATATCTCTTGACTAAAATTTACGTGGACACGTTCCTGGTACAAAAGGGAGTTGAAAACAACACCGTAAAGCAAAAGTTACTCCACTCTTGACCCGCTCCTGTGTTCAAAAGGCATGTCATGATGTTCCAATAGCAGTAACTAAATCCAATACTTTTGAATCGAATTGGGAATAATTAATTGCACTCAACTACCTCATCTCGCCGGTGCCCAGCTCAGCCTCTATTTAAACAGCCCAGCTCGATACTCTTCTTCACACTCGACCACAACGAGCACAAGATTAACGTACACACCTAGCTACCTAGCCACTACTCGCTAGCTCCTACGTAACCGTCAAGCATCTCCACATGGCGTCCGAGCAGCAGCAGCATCCCGCCGTGCCGAGGTGGACGCCGAGCCCGCCGAGGCGGCAGAGCCGCCCGGCTGACGCCGGCGACGAGGGGCCATCTGACACGGCCTCCGAGCTCAGCGCCTCCATACGCAGCACCGACGGCTTCCCCTTCGGCAGCGGGCGCTCGTTCGCGCCGCCACCGTTCCTGCCGATGCCGCCGCCCCAGCCGCAGTCCTCGCTGGAGATCACCGTGGAGAACGGGGAGTCGGGAAAGGCGCCGCTGTCGTCCGCGAGAGCTCCTTGCGCCGGACCGACGAGGGCGTCGTCCTCGCGTGGGAGGACCTCTGCGGCCGCGGCTGGTGGCAAGGGCGGCCGCGTCCCCATCCTTTGCGGCCTCAACGGCTACGCGCTCCCCGGCGAGGTCCTCGCCATCATGGGGCCGTCCGGCTGCGGCAAGTCCACTCTTCTAGATGCCTTAGCAGGTACTGTATACATGCACGTAACTCTTACAAAATCTTTTCTGCACACTCATGAGATAAACGATACCACCCTGACCTGGCCTTTCTATCAATCTTCACGACAAATTAAGCAAAAAAATTTCATTCATAGTTGTAGCGATATCTTTAGGTATCTTCCCTTAATACAAGTCGTACAAATCTTAAAATAAACAAAATGAGTAAGCAATCAATACTTATCATTCATTCATCATATTTTAATATTTATGCAAGTTTTAAAAAGAGATGTATAAAAACAACTCTCTTTTATTTTTTTTTAACTTTTAAGATGTAATTTTTACATGTTGCGTGCTTACCATGTTACGTTCTTGTGGTACAGGAAGGTTAGGTTCTAATGTGAGCCAGAAGGGAGACATTCTGATCAATGGCCGGAGGCAGAAGCTGGCGTTTGGAACATCGGTAAGCCATGCATGAATGACATGGTGGTTCGGAGAATCTCGTTTTCGTTGATATTGATTTGAGTATGTGCGAGAAATTAAAATAATGCATGGTCGTGAACTTATCGCTTGTGCGTGTACGCATACACATGTGCAGGCATACGTGACGCAGGACGACGTGCTGATGACGACGCTGACGGTGCGCGAGGCGGTGTGCTACTCGGCGCAGCTGCAGCTGCCGAGCACGATGTCGGCGGCGGCAAAGCGGGAGCGCGCGGAGGAGACGCTGCGGGAGATGGGGCTGGAGGGCGCGGCGGACACGCGCATCGGCGGGTGGGCGCACAAGGATCAGCGGCGGGCAGCGGCGCCGGGTCAGCATCTGCATGGAGATCCTGACGCGCCCCGCACTGCTGTTCCTGGACGAGCCCACGAGCGGCCTCGACAGCGCCGCGTCCTACCACGTCGTCAGCCGGATCGCGCGGCTGGCTCGCCGCGAGGGCATGACCGTCGTCACCGCCGTGCACCAGCCCAGCACCGAGGTGTTCGACCTCTTCCACGGCCTCTGCCTCCTCGCCTACGGCAAGACCGTCTTCTTCGGCCCCGCCGCCAAGACCAGCCAGGTACATACGTACGTACGCGTGTAGCGTTATTAATTGCTGTTGTTGCTAAGGGCAGTCTCAACCTATAGTTTTCATGAGCAGTGTCTAAAGGAGAGAGAGAGAGCAATAAACCAATGCATAGTTTCCCAACCCATGATTTCCATGAGCAGTGTCTAGAGGAGAGAGAGAGCAATAAATCAATGTATGCATCACAAACTCACCTTGATTAGCGCGCAGAAACGTCCAACCCCGATTTTGCTTGTTTCTTGCATCTTAATGCTCGCTACGACCCAGTCTTGCATGAGACACTGCTTTTGTTTTTCTTCTTCCTTCCTTAATTCCTATGCCATATCAGATTTTTGCTTAGTTGGCAGTAGAATTAATTCTATATAGACAACCAACCGAGGTGAAGGGTTGGGACTGCCCTAACGGCCAATTGCATCAGCTAAGTTCTTTGGAAAAAAATTAATCGGTAGTTATGTTTAGACGTGTATAGACTTTGGACAAGTAGCCATCCTGGTAGGTGGATTCACGCTTTAGGATATTCTCGCAAAAAACGTAGCACTACAAGCACAAATAGATAGACCACAAATTGCATCCGATATTTGCTCATCGGATTTTCTATTTCACATGCGCCTGAATTTTTGTGAAATCCTAGTCAATGTTTTCACCTTTAGATCACGCGTGCAGATTCATGCTTGAGATCATCTTCTTCTTCTCTAGGCGGCGGGAGTGGAAGGTTAGGGTTAGGATGACCCATTTAGGGTTTGAGTTCAACGTGCCCCTGGGCTTAGAGGGAGACTAGGGCAGTGGAGGCATAGTGGTGGGCAGTGGTAGCACCGCCTTGGCCATGGGATCGTTGGAGGGTGGTGGGTGGGTTGGTTGGCTTGTCGATAAGAAAAACGAGGAGAATGTTAGGAGACGGCGAGAGGCGGTGGCGTATTCGGTAGCGGTATTATCTGGAAACAAGGTAGAGTGCGTCGGTGGGGTATCTTGCTAAAGAGGAGGAAGAAAGCGACGGAAGGAGCTAGAGAGCCGGACAGAGCAGGAGGCGGGTAGGGGGAGAAGCCCGCCATGGGATGCAGGAGGTGGCGGCAAGTGGGTGGAGATGGTGCGGGGCGTGCATCGGGGCTCGACGGTGAGGGTGGAGGCAGCTGAGGGAACGAAGGATGGGCGATGGGTGGGTTAGGTTTAATTTATTGTACGAATCTTGAAACGATATCAACAATAAAAAAATCGACTAAAAGTTAAAAAAAATCAAACGACCATGCAAGAGTTGGCCCCTTGCTCATTACGATTGTCCATTAGAATCCATATATTCCTGTGAAATTAGTGAGGCCTTCGAATTTTTGTTAAACGAATCCATGTGCTGAATTTCTTTTAATCGCAATTATTATGATGCCGAGTTACCAAGTACTACTATCTTTACTATATAAAGTGAGAGTTTCTTCCCACGTCACTTCATCAAAATTACCCACCTTTGCCACTGCTTTTTAATTACCCACTTTTGCCCGCGTTATTTCATCAAAATTACTCACCTTTACCACTGCTCTTTAATTACCCACCTTTTCCACTGCTCTTCAATTACCCACCCTTGCCATCGTTATTGCTCTTGCAAATAAATTTTTATCGCAAATTGAGTTTTCAAGGTAACGCACGGACACATGGCTAGTAGTATATAACACAAGAGTTTACAATTTATCTGATGGTAACTATGACAGTTTTTTAGACGGGGGTAATCATGACAGTTGCATAAGATGGGATGTTTTGAGTGATTTGCTTTTCTAAAGTTACCACTACACTTATCGTCAACTTTTTTTTATTTGAAGATACTCCTTCTGGTCACAAAAAATACATGTCGGTTAGAACATCAACATGGTCCCTAAAATACCACTTGAACCATCGATTTAACTAATTTATATTGTAATGTATTTATAAAATCTAATAAAATTATAATATTATGAAATTACTTTTCTAGGCACATCTACACATATAGTTTTCATGTATCTAATATATATAAATATTTAAAAGATATCGATAACTAAAGTTTCAAAGTTTGATTGTACATATCACAAAACAATATATATTTGTGACTAGAGAGTATTTATGATGGGCTTGAATATAAAAACTAGAAGTTCATAAATTCCAATAAGAAGAGTAACTCACGTCTGAAAACCAGTACCGACAAAATGGGAACTGTTCTTAAATATTGGTAGGAGGAACTCGGCTAGCCGAAAGGCAGTCACTGTAGAAAAGCTGAAAGAATATTGGTCTATTTGAGGAGCTGTAGCCTTTCTAAAAAGTTTTTTTTGTTTTCTGAGCTGAAAAACAGCTATAGATTTTTATAAGAGATTGTCTGATAAATGACTAATTTTCCTCAACAATAAGATGCAAAAGCAAAGAGTCTGCTTTCTTTTTTTTTTTTTTTAGTTATATATGACTTCTAGTTTGTACCAAAAGATGCTTAAAAACTAAGCTATTTGGGAGTCTCGTTGGTTTTTTAAAAGTTGAAACTGGCTTAAAGTTCTCCAAATAGGACCTATATGTATATGTATATATATAATACAGTTCATATATATATATATATATATATATATATATATATATATATATATATATATATATATATATATATGAACTGTATTTTGGCGGAACATTCGTTTTGGTAGCAACATATTTATGGCACTGCTTAGTCACAACAAAAGGACAGCAAAAATGTATTGCAATAGACAGTGACTCGGATCGGTAGGAGACGTGTGAACGTGCACCCTTGCTCTGCACTTTTGATTGTGGTCTTGCTGAAGAATATGCATTAATGCCAACGGCAAGGCGCAGCTGCAAAAACATATCCTATAATTGATTATGGAGGAGTAAATTTCACTGCATCCGTCCCACTTAATTCCGTTTGACTTGATGCCTGTACGTTCTGGCTCTGCCGGTTGCAGCGTCACATCCATTCGGTGATACAGAAGTACTCGTTTGACAATTTTTCACTGCCGAAAGCTGAAAGCTCAGGTTCAAGATAACTCTGCAAAGATCGTATAAAAATAGCGTGGTAGGTAAACCACTGTGCAAAAGAAGTCCTGATACAACAAAGTTACAGGTGTGATTGAAGACGATACTAGGAAGTATTAGGTCACCGCTTTGAATAGGCTCCTCCTACTTTTGTAGCATAAATTGACCACTCGGTTTGGAGTTGGAAGTAAGAAGAAATCATGAGGAAAAACACGCATCTTTTCTAATTGACCTTGGCGGTCGCGTGCTACGTACCTAGCAGAAAGACATGTCACGATCAGTACATAAATAACTGGAGACAATGGTCATACTATTACATGAAGCAGCGTCTGAAATTTCAGACTTGCTCTCTGTTCTTGACTCTCTGGACTTGGACTACAACAATCATAGTACAGAAGAAATTATTCAGGGTAGTAATTGTTGGATTTGGTCTACACCAATCATAGGGCACAAGAAATTCTTCAGGCTTGGGCTACGACATCTGAAATTTAACTGCTTACTCCATTTATGCAGTTTTTCGCTCTGAACGGGTTCCCTTGTCCGTCACTGATGAACCCTTCCGACCACTTCCTGAGGACGATCAACAAGGACTTCGACAAGGTGAGAACATCACGAGAGCCACCGTACTCTTGCAAGTCGGTGTCATCTTAACTATCTGAAAGCTGCTGAATTGACTCCTCACATCCCCTTC
This sequence comes from Guadua angustifolia, assembly GCA_036346375.1. Lineage (NCBI taxonomy): Eukaryota > Viridiplantae > Streptophyta > Magnoliopsida > Poales > Poaceae > Guadua > Guadua angustifolia. The sequence goes on along the minus strand of CM070516.1, from coordinate 37,416,864 downwards.
CATACGTACGTTCCATTCATCAGGATATCGAGGAAGGCCTGGACAGCAAGAAAATGACCACTGCTCAGGCAATCGACGCGCTGCTGAACTCGTACAAATCATCCGCTCACTTGGAGAACGTGACGAGGCAGATCGCCGATATACGCGGCACCGTAAGTCGTAAATCAGTCACAGTCTGAATTCTACCACTACAACCATGTTTGGAAGCAATGTATTTTAAAACTATAGTTTTAGTATACTATAGTTTGCAATTGTTTTGTCATGAATACCATGGTTTTACCAAACTCCTTTAAAACCATAGTATTTCTTAGAACTACCAACTGTTTGGATGCAACATCACAAACCATGGTATTTGAGTGAAAATAGATAAGAAGCTAGTCAAAACCATGAAAACTTTGGGTTGGAGTGGAGTTTCATAAACCATGGTATGTGAGTGGAAATAGACAAGAAGCTAATTAAAATCATGAAAACTTTGGGTTGAAGTGGAGTTTCAAATACTCCAAAAATACCATGGTATCTACTAAACCATGGTTTTTAATACAGAGCTTTTGACATGGTAACCAAACACCTCACGGTATAAAAACCATAGTATTATCTAGAAATTATGAAAATACATTGCTTCCAAACAGGGCCTACATCTTGTGCTTGAGAGGTAAACTTACCATTTTTACGGTCTGTAAAATTTTGTCAGGGAGGGGCGGTGGTGAAGAAGGAAGGGCAGCCGAGCTTCCTCACGCAATCCGTTGTGCTCACCAAGAGGTCCTTTGTGAACATGTACAGGGACTTGGGCTACTACTGGCTGCGGTTCGCCATTTACATCGCGCTGTGCCTCTGCGTCGGCACCATTTACTACGATGTCGGCCACAGCTACGGATCGATCCAGGTGACTAAATGCGTTGCCGGTTTGCCATGGCCACCGCACTGTCCCATACTTGTTCCATTTAATCATATCCACCACTGTGCATTACAGTGTACTGAATGCATCTGATCATACGTGTACGTGTATGTTGATCATCTGAAAACTCTGCAGGCCCGTGGTTCCATGCTCATGTTCGTCGCCGCCTTCCTCACCTTCATGGCCATCGGAGGCTTCCCCTCTTTCGTCGAGGACATGAAGGTTGATCTCTTCACTAATTCTTGAATGCCCAAGAACATCTCTACATCAAGAAATGGGTCATTGGTCGGTTCATTCTTACGTGTATTTATGAATTATGACATTCGACGATGCAGATATTTGGGAGGGAGAGGCTGAACGGGCACTACGGCGTGTCGACGTTCGTGATCGCGAACACGGTGTCGGCGACGCCGTACCTGGCGCTCATCTCGGTGGTGCCGGGAGCCATGGCCTACTACCTGGTCGGCCTCCAGAGAAGCTTCGGCCACTTCGCCTACTTCGCGCTGGTGCTCTTCATGACCATGATGCTCGTGGAGGGCCTCATGATGATCGTGGCCAGCGCCGTCCCCGACTTCCTCATGGGCATCATCACCGGCGCCGGCATCCAGGGCGTCATGATGCTCAACGGCGGCTTCTTCCGCCTGCCCCGCGACCTCCCCAAGCCGGTGTGGCGGTACCCCATGTACTACGTCGCCTTCCACAAGTACGCCAACCAGGGGTTCTACAAGAACGAGTTCGTGGGCCTCACATTCCCCAACAACCAGGCCGGCGGCGCCGCCACGATCACCGGCGGCGAGATCCTGAGGGACTACTGGCAGGTGGAGATGGGGTACAGCAAGTGGGTCGACCTCGCGATCCTGTGCGGGATGGTCGTGCTGTACAGGGTGCTGTTCCTGGCCATCGTGAAGCTCACCGAGAAGGTGAAGCCCATGGTGAAGGGGCTCAGGTTCAGGAGCACCGCGCCGTCGGTGCACGTCGCCGAGCAGGGCTCCGGCAGCCCGTGACCATCCCAGCGGAGATCGAGAGCACGGTGGTTTTGTTCGGCAGAGGCAAACGTTAGATAGTAGTAGCACTCCTGGATCGTCCAAGGTCCAACTACGAATTGAACACGGTGAGGTACTATATTTGTAGTGTAGTTAGTACATGCATGGGTAGTGTATCCAATGCAACTATGCAAGTGTGCAATCCTGTCAAATTCGCGTTTGGCAAGGGGACATCTTGCAACTTTGCAAGGCTCCATTAATTAGTTCGTGGCTATAAGCTAGCGTGGCTCAGCTGTCTCAACTTCAGTTTCAGTCCAGTCAGTAGTACGTGTCGATTAAACTGTGCCTTTATTCTCCTGTTTCTCTCCTTGTTTTAAGCTTGTAATTGTATACTAGCACGCAGTGAATAAGTGCATATACGGGTTTGTCACGTTTGCTTCTGTTTGTTTACTTCTCCCAGTAGCACGTAGTCTATGTACACTTTTTTAGTAGTGCTTCAATGATTTTACTTCTAATATAAGTTGCATAAATTTTAAAGCAAACAAAGAGGTAAATAATCACCATATACCTTTCATTCATACTTTAATATTTATGCAACTGTCAAAACGAAAAGTATGGAAGCACCTCTCATATTTTTTTTAAAGAAGGTAGTCACCCACGTGTAGGTAGAGTGTCCACCACCATGTTACCGTTGCGGGAGTTTCTCGGTAGGGTTGAAGAATGATACTCTCTCATGTCATAAATACATATTTCAGACATCGATACGGTCTTCAAAGCATAACTTTAACCACTAATATATATAGTAATATATTTATAAAATCCAATAAAATTATGATATTATGAAAGTACTTTTTGAGGAAAACAATGTGTATATATTATTTTTATATATCCAATCTAAATATTTTTAAAAATATCAGCAGTCAAAGTTTTACAAGTTTGAATGCCCGTATCTCAAAATGATACGTGTTTGTGCCTGGAGGTAGTACATGCAGTGTAGCTGGAATGCTGGATGATACTGGGCATTCATACTTTTTAAAAAAAAAAAATAGTTAAGAGCATTGGCATTCATTAAAGAAAGAAAACGATAACAACCAAACTACAAATATACACCCCTACACACATTCCTCGCACACATACACACGCCTGCATATGGCTCCACGAGAGCCTAAGTAGGCCGTTGAGCCGCGTTTGAATGCAGGCCGGCTGGGTGCGGCTCACGCCCGGACCAACCGAGCTAGCTCGGCCCTCATCCGGCATTCATACTTGACAGGCACTCTAGACAGGTTCGAGTCATTTATGGTAACATTATTATCACTCCACTTCTCTTGATTTATCACATTACTTTTGAAAAAAAAACTAGTATTACTACTACAATTCTGATTAGCAACACATTTAGAGGAAAGGTGTCAAATTAAAGGCAGGAAGCAAGAATCTTTGCTTTATTCCATTACTCGAAATCAACCACCTTATCAACCAGCACAGCCACTTGGTCCGCCATAGTAAAACATGTACCCATCCTCCCCTGGACTGGAGAACTCACCAATCTTGTAGCAGTCGTCCCTGTCCACGTAAGGAGACACATGAAAAGCATTTGGCTCATAAGCATTAGCATGGGAATCGAAGAGCATGAGATTCTTGAAGTACGCCGCCTTTCTTTCGCCTTCTTTCGGAAAGTGACCGCTACCCATCGAAGGACCCGGTTCATTGCTTGGATAAGTCACAAATCCTGCCCACACTATTGTAGACGCTTTGCCATTCAACTCGGGACAAAGCTCCTTAGGAAAATACCCCAAAAATGAAGGGTTTTCTAGGTCATCCCGGTACAATACCCAATCCCCGGTTCTTGGATCCTACAATTTTTCAGAAAAAAGACGGGAACATAAAACCAGAAATTTAGTCTTCTACTTACACATGAGAAACAAAAGAAAAGAAAGAAAATTAGTGACAAAATTGGTGATAGAAAAAAGGGGTTCTTGTGTCTTCCATTAATTGTTGAAACACAAGAATTTAGCAAGCCCTGCAGTTTCTTCCATGTACCGGCTAATAAGCAATTTGTGTTTCTAGTTGTAGAAATACGCACAGTATGTAAGCTAATCGTGATGTAGTAATCAGCTCCGCCATAACTGGAAGGGGGAGCAACAGCTTGGCCTGGCACAAGCGAAGCTCCTTTTGCAGGCACAAAACCTGAGCATTGTAAGTCGTAGCATCCTGTTGATCTGTGGCCATCCTTCTATGCAACGATAAGGACAAGCTACTGTTACTAACCCATTTTTGGCTTGTTCATATATAATTGCAGCTAGTATGGTTAGACTTACCGTCCAAAATGTAAAGAAATGAACATCATTATTATTGTACAAGCCAGGATGTACCTGCAAATCAAAGGATATTTTGCAAAACATTGAGTTATCCAAAACCATCCCTAGCAAGCATTTGAATGTAGAATGGCTAATAATATATACTATTTACGTGCAAGCCAGCTGCGATGATGTTTTCAGCATGTTCCTTTCCATCTGATGCAACTATGGATGTTCCAGAGCTTTGAGAGTGTGGTTGATTTGGTGAGCCCCACACACCTATTTTAGCCCGAGTACCGTAGTATACGCTTGGGTATGTACGCCATCCAGCTACCTAGTATGTACAGAAGATGTTGGCAAATAGTTATGTCAAAATTTCTTAATAGTCAAATAAACGACCTTTTTGCTTGAAAATGACCAAATTAAAGCATGCAGTCATTCTAGTTGTGTATGATATGATATAGGAAGTTCGCTGGAAAGAAAAACAAGGGAAAAAAAGTTGTGCGTGAGAGATCCTCGATTGACATCGAACATGTTACTCGAGTTCTAATTTCTCACTGGAAAATTTGTGTCTGCGCGTGTCAGAGTGTGTGTGTGTGTGTGAGAGAGAGAGAGAGAGGGAGAGATTACATGAGTAACAGTTTGTTCGTCTGCCATCTTGGCAAACTGAAAATCTGTTGGTTTCAGTGGAATTGCTCCCTGCAAAAAAAAAAGTAGAGCGGAAGGGAGGATTATGAGCACGACGAATCAAAGGTTTGCACAACAAAAACAAAGGTACTAATCGCCACCTGTTCCTTGGTTTGCAAGTTGCTATGCTCATCTACTGATCTTGCCAAAGTGGGGCTGAGCGATGCGTATAGAAAGCATAGCAACAGCGCCATACCCGTAGAGCCCATGCCCGTATGAGGAGTTACCCCTGCTTGTTCGTCTCAACTGCGAACTGCAACGGAGAGTGATTCTGAAACGCGTAATTATAGGCCGAAGCTTGGTGATCGATTTTATTTATTGAAATCAATTTCCCCCTGAATCACGCATGAAAAGCTTTAAATTCCGTATCTATTTCCATTATTTCGTCGTCGTCGTCGTTGCATCCAAGACTAATTTTCATTAATTTTTTGTGCCGTTTAGATCGTCTTCATTGATACCTTGGGTGGAGATAAAGGCACGATAGGTGGGCCGATAGGTTGAATACAAAATGTGAATTTTTAACTTTAAATTACCCAAGGCTTTTAAAAAGGTTTTCGAAAAGTAACATTTTACTTTCAAAAGGCATCAGGAATAAAAAGTTAAACCTAATCAGAAAGGCCAGAAAAGACGCTAAAAAAAATTGACTTAATTTTTTGCAAAAAAAATCCAAATTCTTTTTAAAATGCCGAAATAAATTTACAATTTTCCAAGGTTCAATCTTTTTAAAAAAAATTACAAATTTTTTCTTTTTGGTTTTAAAAATCAAATTGTTTTCCGATGTTAAAATCGTAAAATTCCGATTAAATTTAGGCCCATTAAAATAATTAACGTTTTTAAACAAATTTTTATTTAACCCTTAAAAAATCAAGTTCAATTTTTAAAAAAGGATCCAAAGGGTACCTTGTTAAGGAACCTAAGATTAAAGGAATTGAATAATTTTCCGAAAGGGATTCATTAGGAGAAGTTTCAATTGCTTAATTAAGGTTTAACACCTTTTTCGTTTAGGAATATACCTTAATATTTCCTTCAAATTAAACAGAACTTAAAAGATTTTTTCCCCTATAAAAGTATTTTAAATCTGAAGATTTTCCCGAAAGATTATGTTTTAAAAGGCCCCAAATACGATTGACTATTTCAGAGGCCTCACAAAAATTTTGAAAATCTAAATTAGAAAAATGGTTTCAAAGTTAAATTTTTCAAAATTTGAATTGGATTTTTTGTTTTCGAAAAGGTCAATTTTTTCCCAAATTTTTAGTTTTCTTTTAAATTTTAAAATTGGGTTTCAAAAAGAATTTATTTTTAAAAAATTTTGGGTGTATTTAAAATTTTAAATTTTGGGTTTACAAATTTTAAATTGGGTTTTAAAAAATTTAGTTTTTTGGTTTCTAAAAGACTTTTCGTTTTCTTTTAAAAATTTTGGGGCTTTTTAAAAAAATTTTAAAGGATTTGGTTTGGTTTCATAAAAAATAAATCCAAGGGGCTTTTTGCAAAAGACTTAAATTTAAACATTTCAAAAAGGAAAATTTCGGGGCTTTCAAAAAGGTTATTTTGGTTAAAAGTAGTAAAAAATTTAGACTTTCAAATAAATTTTTTCGTTGGATAAAAAGGGAATTGGAATTTTTTGGGGGCCATCCAATCTTTTGTCATAAAAATAAAAGATATATACATAAAAAAGTTTTAGAGGAAAGAAATTACAAAAAGACTCAAATGAATTTTACAAAACAAAAGACAAAAATTTCCGATTTTGAGGGAGAAACGATACAAAGGTACGTTGGAGAGGAAATTTCAAAAACCATCTCATTAAATTAATTTAATAAAAAGTTTTAATTTTAATCAAAAGTAAAAGATATTCTAAATTGTTAAAGCCGAAAACCAAAGTAATAGAGATTCAAAATTTTTTAAAAAATTAAATTTCAAATTAAGAATGTAGATGAAAAAGAATTACTTAGTTGCCCAATGGGTTTAATAATACGTAAAGGCACAAAAGACAAAAGGCTTAAACGCTTATGAATTACTTCCTCAAAATTTATTTAAACAAAACTTGCTTAAAATCGACCAATTCTGCGGAAAAAGTCAAACCAAGGGAAAAATTCACTCAAAATTTAAGATCCAAAGCTTAAAGAAGCAACCAAATTCCAAATTTGGAATTAGAGTTGAATTAATAGGAAGAAAATTTATATTTAAAGGCTTGTCAAAACGTTGCTATAAATGAAAGAAATTTCCTCTATTAAGAAACCCAAATTAAAAAATAATGGTTCTTTCCAATTTCAATCCTCTTCGGATAAGAAATTGATCAAAATCACCGTCAATAACAAATTTCCATATTTATAGTTCCATGATTCCAAATTTTGCTTATAGTTGAATTAACCACAATTGTCCTCTCTGAAAGAACCTAATCATTTTCACGTTTTAATCTTTTCCTAAGCGGTCCAAAATTTTTGTCGCTAGAATGAAATTTGGATTTCTTGAAATGCTTCAAAATTCAAAAAAAAATCAAAAAGGTTTTCCAAAATTTTGAAATTTTGGAATTCCAAATTTCACAAATTGATATAAAATTATAAAAGATGTCAAAAATTTTGTTTTTTAAGGTTTGACAATTAGAAGTTTAAAATTTAGGAATACGGATTTAAAATTAAAAATTGGACTTAAATTTGAAAACTTGAAAGAAAAATTTAGACAAAATTTAATTTAAATTTTACAATTATTTGATATATTAATATTAATTTTAAATAAAGTTATAAAGATAAATTTTAAATTGGAATTTAATCTCAAAAGCCTTAACCAAATTTGAACGATGAAATCAACCAAGTGAAAATTTTAAATTTTTTGGGATGAATCCATAGTTACTATATTTAAATTTGTAAATTTATTTAAGTGTTATAAATTTGAATTTATGTTGATAGAACAAGTTCAAATTTAATTAATTTAATTTAAAAATTTAACTATAAATTTAAAATATTAAAATTATTTTTAAATTTTCAGGTATAATTTAACCTTTATTTTTTTAAATATGGTAAAAGAATCATGGTTTTAATTTATGACAATAAAAATTTTTTAAAAATTTATGAAATAAGAAAAATTCAAATTTTTAAATTTAGTCAGAAATTAAACTAAAATTAAATTTGATCAATTATTTAAAACTTTTAAATTTATTAAAATAATCAAATAGAAATACCTAAAATTTTAATTTTATGAATTTATATTAAAAAATTAAGTTTTATCAATTAAAATTTAAATTAAGATTACATTTTCTTAATTTTTAAAAATTAAATTGAATTTCCAAATGTCTACCTTAAGGTTATTACTTTAATCACATAAAACAAAATTTAAATTTTTGATTAAATTTTAAAATTTTTAATTTTTAATTGGTCCTAATCAATTAAGTTTCAATTTATAAATTTTAAAACCCAACAAAAATTCAAAGATTCATAATTAAAACACCACTAAATTAAGATGAAATACCAAATGTCACAAATTGAAATTTAATTTTTGAATTTGGAACCTATAGAAAGAAAGAAATGATCGTATTTTCAACAGTTGTTATCAAACGGTGTAGCCAGTGTTTAAACTCATAGTATAGGATGTCACAAATCGACAAATAGTATTTCAACAACAAATTTCACTTGCCTAGGAATAGAACATTATTGGGACAAATCGTTTGCCTTATCTTAGTGTCACATACATGTTTTTTTAACCTCTCTATTTCTTTTTCCACCACGTCGTTCTTAACGTTTTTAAGGTGTAGTCTTCGTGTGCTCGTTTAACTTTGTATTACTCGCTCCCCTACTTTAATAAATAGCAGAGCTCCTGTCGGTTTCTTAAAAAATATATATTTTGTCTTTGACGTGTTTTTCCTTTCGTTCTGGTCCTTACTGTTTTTTTTTAACTTTGCTTTCCTCCTGCTTAATTAAAAAAAAGGCAGCCCTCCTGCTTCTTCGTTTTGGAAAATAAAATAATATTGTACTGTTTTTCCTTATAACACGACTTGTAGTATGTAATTTTCTCATGATAAGCATTGGTAATTTTGTCGAAAATCCATCACTATACTTTTTCTTGAGAAGCATTTAGACAAAATGACATAGAAGAAAGGAGAAAAAAACATCACTTAGGGTTTGTTTGTTTTTGCTTTTGATTCTGGATTCAAGCACCAAAAGCAGAATAAAAAACAAATAACCCGATTCTAGAATTCGATTCTCACAATCCAGTCCACCCATATACACTAGAATCCACAATCCACTTCATATATACTTTTGGATTCTAGCTTTTAGAGAATCAGTTTCTCTACAACTACAATTCAAAATTAGTTTTTGCAGAATCCAAAGCTAAAACAAAGCCCTTACTCTATTCCACCACTAATTAAAAGCAGCCCATAGTCCTCTTTAGAAAAGGCTCATACTATTAGCCAATACAGCCGCTTGGGCCACCATAGTAAAACCTGCATCCATCAAGGATTGAAGCAAGAAATGCTTCAACCTTGTAACAGGCCTCCTTGTCCAAGGACGCACCCACATGACTCAATTTTGAGTCATAAGCATTAGCTTGAGAGTCGAAGACCTTGATATTCTTGAAGTAGGCAGCTTTTTTTTCACCTTCTCATGGAAAATGGCCACTGCCCATTGGAGGACCTGGTTCATTGTACATTTATATGGGTAACCCACAACTCCTGCCCACTCTACCATAGGTGGATCACCGTTCAACTTGGGGAAAATGCCCCAAGAATGACAGGGTTTCTAAATCATCCCGATATAATACCCAATCTTCAGATTGTGGATCCTGCCATTTTTATGCAGAAAAAAATTGACGTGATAATATGAAAAACAGAAGTATTCCTCCTTTTCTTTCTTTCAATCTCTCTTCATTTCACTTCATAAACATGCAAACAAGAGAGAGAAAATCTTTGAACTTCGAATGTTGAGAACACGATTTTTAGTTGAAGTTACTTTTGTTTCAAGGATAGAAGCGTACTTTGCCTCCGTGTACTATCTAGTACATTATTTTAATATGGAGGTAGAAATACATACCGTACGTAGGCTAAGTGTGATGTAGCGATCATCTTCACCATGACCAGAAGGGGGAGAAACTGCTTGGCCAGGCACAAGTGCAGCTCCACGTGCAGGCACAAAGCTTGGGCACTCTAAATTGTAGCAGCTGTTGATTTGAAGCTCTCTCTCTAGACAATTACAAAGATGAGCCATGAGTATTACTAGCATAATTTTGCCGATTTACAAATGTGTAACGAAACATGTGGCCAATCTATCAGAGCACGGGTTAGATCTGAGGAACAGAAAAGCAGCGAAAATATATCCTGTCCATCAAAGCATCAGATGTATTCTGTATAGGATTGTGGGAGCCGTCCCTCCGGATCTAAATCAGACAATAAGAATTCAAAATCTCTAAATTCCGAATTGTGGGGGCCCTCCTACAGCAGGAGAATCCCCTCCAAAAATTAGCGTATGCTGCTATTTGCGGCGGCACACGGTATTCTTTAGTAAAAGGCGAAAGAATAGTTCATTGTGCTCACCGCACAGCTGCGTGTTTTTTAGAGACGGCGCTGTCTCCTTATATGCTTCTCCTCGCTGCACCTCCTCAGAGGGAAGCGATGTGGTACTAATCGCCACTCCTGCTGGCCGGCCAAGATGGGCTACGCCGACCGATTGGGCCAGCCCGTGAGAGCTCCCACCGACAACCATTTCGGGCCGGGCTGCAAAGCATGGCAAATGGAATTTCTTTTATCAACTAGACTTCTAGATATCTCACCAGCTTGCACAAGGTTTTTTTTTAAAAAAAAAGAGAGAGAGGAAAATCTTAGCCTCGCTTTTCTTTCCTTCAGGACTATTAACCTTGCTCGGAGGCGAGTTAAAAAAATTGTATTGCTTGTCGATACAAAATGGAATACTTTCATTCAAGAACAGACTACAAAGGGGGTTAGCTAAGGGTGTGTTTGGTTTGCTGTATCAAGGTGAACGGAATGAGATGATACAGGATAAATATTGATACATGTGTTTGATTGACTGTACGAAACCATCTCATCAGGATGAAGTGGTACAGATTCTCAGAATATTCCCCAAATATTATGATCAACGCTGTCGCCTAAATTCGCCAACCATTCGGGTCCCGAACCTCCTCGCTCTCATCTCCAACTCCTCGCTCCTCATCTCGGGTCGCCGCTCCCGCCACCTCACGGCCCTCGCCGCGTCCATCACCTCCGTCTACTGGGCTCTCATTGCCGCTCTCGCCGTGGTGGCCGACCCTGGGCATCTCATGAGAAGGACGACGACGGGCGGCCCACTTTCTCGAAAGCAAGGTTGCCCAAAGGGCGGTCGTCAAGGTGAACGAGGCAGGGACGGAGGCGGCCGCGGCCACCCCGTCCCTGCGTGGTGGTGGAGATCCGCCGCCGGAGTTCATCGCCGATCATCCGTTCACTTTCTTCATCATTTTTTTTGGAAATGGAAGCTTTTATTAATTTCGAGAAAATTACATCGAGAAGATACAATCCCCTGAAATTACTTCCGGCCTCTGCTCAAACACTTTCTTCATCATGGAGGAGCGGTTACGGGTGATCGTGTTCGCAGGCACGCCCCGGATCCTACTAAGTATTCAATCACGCTTGGATCAGATTAGTCTGCTCGATCAGAACTATTACTTCACCCAAGAACTTTTGCTACTTATGCGTGCTGTTTTATTTGCTATAATCTCGGTAGTCGGTGGTACTATTATCTGCAGGATTTCCATTACTGAATGGCATTTTATGTTTTTGTGATTGCTTCTGTTGGTGTGGATGACTTTGTTTTGTGTTTAGGGAGCTACAGCTAGATTAATGGGGAGCAATATACCGGCGTAGATTAATCCACTTCCTAATTGTGGTAGCACCTAGCATAGTTCAGAGAGGATCGTGATTGTGCCCTGATTACATCCTCCCGAGAAATAGCAAGCAGAATATCACTGTTGTAATAGAAACTTTGCACAGTTCTGAATTATGAAATAGCAAGCAGAATATCACTGTTGTAATAGAAACTTTGCACGCTCAATTATGAAATAGCAAGCAGAATATCACTGTTATTAATTGTGCCGAGCTTTGGATGCTTATGTCTGTAGGGAGAGGTTTTGGAGTGAAGTTATCGGGTTTTGTTTGGTAAAGCAACCCCTTTTGGTTTGAACTCAAGTCAGCAGGATGTTTGTTGTCAAGAAGATGCCTAGATTTCTCGATGAACCGCCGGTTCGCAGCCTTTTATTTTTCCCGATGGGTGCTAATCGCAGAGTGCCGATTATGTGCATTAGTAGGGATTGTGATGAAGTAACTCGCTTGTCAAGTCTCATTGCCAAGAAGAAGAATAGGTGGATGAGCTTGTTTTTTTTGAGTTTAAAATGAGAGTGGAAACCACTCATCGAAATTTATTGAAATAAGATTAGAAGACTGCATACACCGGTGAGAAACCAAATTTAAAAGAGCAAAAGAAAAAGAAAGCAAGTCAAGAGAGCCTAGAACCCCAAGCCAAACAAACAAGGTCTTAGATTAACACCACTCTATAAGACCTGTAGTTTAATTTCGAGAGGAACCAATCCTTCCAATTCGGAAGACTAGCAGAATGATCTAAAAATCACATTATTTCACTGCTTCCAAATGCCCCAACAAGTGATCATAAAGACTTCCATGAAGAATCGATCAGAACCGATAGCCTCAAATCCGAGATCCTTTGAAGAAACCGTTTGATCATCCCAAAGGATTTGTAGAGCATTCCAAAGAAGATTTGGAGAAAGGGCAAGCAAAAAAAGATGATCACGAAGTCTCTTCGTAATGATGATTGCAGAGGACACAATCATAATTATTCTCTCGAATAGGGCAATTCTTCCTCCCGAGCAAGTTCCTAGTGTTAATACGATCCCAAAGACATAAGCCAAGTGAAAACTTTAATCTTGGACTAACATTTTGCTTCCCAAATCCAGATAATAGGCCTAGGAACCTCAACCCGATTGAATACCCTTTGATAAAACCCGCTGGGAATATAATCACTAGAATTCCAGATATAAAGCCACTTGTCCAAGGAATCACCAAGTGAAAGTCAAGATGAATTTTGCTCAACAAGTTTTGCGCTTCTTCAAAAGCTTGATCCGACAGAGGTAGGTGGAAGTGCAGGGAAATTCCGGGATGTTGAAGGAAATAAGCCACACTATAATTATCATTCTTAACAAAAGAAATGAGGTGAGGATATATTGATCTCAAATGTAAGTTGTTCCAAATATCATCCCAGAAGAGGACCGTATCCCCATGACCAATTTGACAACGAGCAATGCCTCTAAACTGATCTAAGAGAAGCAAAACATCCTTCCACCAAAAGGAGCCTTTTTTTCCAGAAACCTGAGGAAGAACATGGCGGTAGTGAGAGTTCCAAACCAACTGAACCCAAGGGATGTCTTTTTTGTTGTAGAATTTGTGCAGGAATTTGAGCAAAAGGGAATTGTTAAAAGTTGACAAGTTAAGAACCCCCAAACCGCCATCGTTTTAGGCCAAGCAAACCTTATCCCATTTGATCAACGATTTGGTCCCGCCATTGATCTCATTTTTCCCCAGAGGCAACTCTTTCTCGACTGTCGATTCTATTGATGATAGCAACCGGAGCCTAAGGGAGCACAACACAAAAGTAGCCATGGATGAAACAAACAGAATTAATGTTGGAGCCTCCCCATAAGATAGAAGGAAGAGAAAGAGGAGACTCTTCCGAAATCCTCTAACTAAGAACTCAAATCCTTAATCTCGAGGTCCGAAGGACCCATTAGCGCACCTGTAAGTGAAGGAAGGTCTGAACCTTGCACCAAAGAGACCAAATGAGATTCAATTTCATCCCCGACATATTGATAGGCAAAGATGCCGGATTTGGAATAGTTGATTTTGAGCCCAAAGAGCAACCGCAAACGATCAAGTAAGCCTTTGAGAATGAAGAGTTCTTTTCCGACACCTTTAGCAAAGATAATGGTGTCATCACAGCATCAATAACAGGAAGTCACCGTAATTCAAATTGAGAGGTAAGGAAAGAATCCCCAATTGTTTAGCTCATATGATGACTTGCAGCAGACGCGAAGAATGGCAAATAAGAGAGGAGAAATGGGGTCTCCCCTGCTCTAACTCCTCTTTGCACTTGAAGGAAGGCCCCGAACACCGTTCAATAACACCGAAGTAGAGGCAGAACCTAAAATATCCTTCATCCAAGATATCCATCTGTCCGAGAAGCCAAAAGCTTTGAACATGGAAATAATGGCATTATGCTCAATAGTGTCAAAAGCTTTAGCAAAATCAAGTTTGATAAGCACAATTTTCTCCTTTGAGCAATGACAGAGATGAATATATTCAAAAGACCAAGCGAGGCAATCTTGAATAGACCTCCCTTTAATAAATCCATACTGATTTTTATGGACAATCTTGGTGATAATGGAGTTTAAACGAGAGGCAAGAATCTTCGTAATCAGCTTGACAGAAAGGTTGAGCAGAGAGATCGGTCTCAGAGTTGTTAGGGCAAGTCGGGTTGGTGGACTTGGGAATTAGAACAATAAAAGACTCGATTGATGGATGCAAGGAGACCGATCCATTGTGAAAAGCAAAGACAAAATTGTAAAAGTCATGCTTGATGATATGCCAAGATTTCGTAGAACTTGCCGCTGAAACCATCGTGCCCAGAACACCGTCAGATGGAAGTGCTTGACCACATCATCAATCTCCGGGTGGAAAAGGAGTATCCGCACAATGAAGAAAATCCTTCTAGTAATAAGATTCTCGCAGTTGAAAATCATGGAGGAATCTCTGGACGCCCATTCTATTAAAAAAGGTTGTGAACAACAGAGAGCCTTTGGCATTGTGATCATATATGATATCCCCATTTTCAGAGGAAAAGGAAGTGATTAAGTTTGATCTGAATCTTTCAAAGGGCCTTACCATGAAAGAATTTGGTATTCTCATCACCAAGCTGAATCCAACGGATAGTGCAACGATTCTTCCAAAGAAACATTCAATCTGGAGCAATTTTGGAAAGGTGAGTTTTGAGGATTATGTGAAATTAGATTCTTGCGTGAATAAGGGCCTATATTCTTCAATCTTGTCAAGAATTCCAAATCTAAATAAGAACAATGAGAGATTTGGACTTTGATGAGAGATATGTCAGATTTCCACTTCAAACACCAATCGGAGATGAGAAAGCTTGGCTTTGATATTATTGACAAAGACAGAGATGACCACTGTTGATGATGCCAGGAATTAAGAACTGTTTCCAAAAATTCGGTCCGATCTAACCAAAAGTTTTCGATTCTGAAAACCACTAACTTAGGAATGAGAGTTTGAAACTGAGCTATGCAAGGGATGTGATCAGACATTGTTCTAGTTAGGGGCAGCCATAAAGTAACAGGAAAAGACAAAGTCCAATGAATAGAAGTAAAGCACCAATCCAGTTGTTCAAGCAGCGGGTTGCTTTGCATATTACTCCAGGTGAACCGCATACCTTTAAGAGGGATTTCAATAAGGCCGAGAGCATTGATGATCTGATCAAATCGGTTGGCATCAGAGGAGCGACCACCAGGTTTATTTCACAAGAGGGACTCAGAAGATTGAAATCCCCCATAATGATCCAGTCCGCATCGTCCGGAATGACTAAATTGGATAGCCAATCCAAGAATTCAGATTTACCAGGTTGGACACAAGGACCATAGACCGAAACCAAAGTCCACATTTTACCATCGAATCTGTGTGAATTTAACTCGAGACAAATAAGGGCGAGCTAAAATGAGCCGACCGATGAACATGGAATCCATCCAAGCGATTAAAATACCCCAGAGGCCCCAAGAAGGAGAGAACGCAAATTGATTAAATCTCTTAGGAGCAAAACTTTTAAGGTAGAGTGGTTGAAAGTGGATATTTTAGTTTTTTGAATGGAAAGGATGGAACAAACCAGAGTTCGCAATTTTGGATCAAGAAGGTTGCATTTGGTGGGATCATTTAAACCCCTGACATTCCAGTTAAGGACGGACAAATTACGAAAATTGGAATTTGTGTTCATGATGATAATGGTGATGAAGACAGTAGCAATCGTCGATAAGAGGCACAGCCGAAGGAAAAACAGGAACTGAGTCCAAAAGCTTCTTAAAGAAGGTCAAGGGAGAGAGAGTAATATAATGAGCGAACTGGAGACCAAACGAGCTCTCTTTGCGATAAAGGAGATGCAGCCAAGAACGTTTGTCAACAACATTGGGTATGAAAACATGAGGCATGAAAGATATATCGACCCGGGACCATAACTTGATGTCAATGGGAACAAAACATATGATAGTCGTAGAACAAGGGCAACAATAGACAACCATCCAGATCCTGAATAAACTTAGCAGTTCGCCAGACACAATAGCAAAGGTGACCAAAAGAAGACCATAACTAGAAAGGGTGCCAAGTAGCCCAGTCCTATTACAAAATAAGAGAACGGAACATATGGTAGTCCCACTGCTCCGCGGTTGATTGTTGTAAGAAAGCTTCATTCTGGGTCCGTTGTCTTAAAAAGAGCACCCAGGGCCACCTCCTCAGGGGAAAGCCCACACTTTTCAACTCCTGTCTTCTGGATAGCAAGCACCGAAATCATAGGAGTACAGATCTTTAAATCATCAATCTCTTGTATGGAAGGAAATTGCTACAGAGAATTAGAGTCCACTGAAGAGCATTGTGAAGAGAGGTAGTTACCCTGAATCATCTGAGGAGAATGGGTAATCTTGAGGCTAGGCTTTTTACTTTTTTGAATAAAGAAGCAATACTTGGTTGTCGAAACCCTTATACTTCTCTTGAATTCTTTTGCTTCTCCAAAGCTTGAAGAGACTAATTGTCGAAAGCAGAACATCAATCCAATTGGTAAGAGTTTGGCCATTGTCATCGTGTCCATTGTTTTTAAAGCTTTCCTCCCGCGCTCATAGACCATGATATATTGTTACGGCTGCTCGGAAATAAGATCTTGTTCACTGGGCAACCTATCATCCCTTGCTCGGTAGACACTGTTGAATTGCCATTGGGGTGATATCCACAGACTAGGAATGAAAAGCATAGTATTGATCTTGGGCCAAGAGTTTCGGAGATTCCATGAAGATCTTAAACAATTTGGTATACCAAAGGATTGTATAATTTGGTGCCAAGCCGAGCCAATGAACCGTGGATATCGAGGCTAGACTCTTCTTTATGAGTTTCATCAAAGAAATTAATGATCACCCCGAGGAAGATGTTCAGAGTAGAGAGAATTCTCTAGCGTATGGAGTGGCTAAGGACCGAGATGACGAAGACCGAATCGACACCGGTGCAGCCTCTACATACGTTGATGCCATGATCGAAAATCGAGGAGTAAGCAGAGGTGCCAAATACCATTTTTGATTGTTTAACTCACAAGGAGACGACTCCAAATCCAAGTTATCATCCTCAGGAAATTCCAGGTCATGTAACTCAATCTGTTGTTGCTGGGCCTGGAGCGGCATAACCACGTCGGGGTTATCGACGGCATTGATCTGATGATTCCAATCCTGGGCTCCTTGACCTTGGTTCATCCCATTCTGAGCAAAGTGGTCCCAAACCGGGTCCCCTTGAGCTGCTTCAGGAAGATTGGGCATGGCATCCTGGTTTTGCTGGTGATTCTGATGAAAGTGCTGCTCGTTGGCATTGACTGGAATAGGAGGATCTTCGTCAGCAAGTATATTAGCATCAACAAACTCATGAAGTAAGATAACAACCGGGATGGTCCAGGATGAAGCAGCACCATTAGGGCCCGACCCCACCCTGATCACAAGGTTCCTAGGAACAGCAGTGGGATCATCAAATAGACAGTGCACCATGACATTTGAAAGCGATCTGTTATCAAACCTCCATTCCACAAGGCGACCAAAGGAGGAGCAGACTTGGTCTAAGAAATTCGGAGACCATAAATCAAGAGGGAAACCCGGGAGCATAAACCAACCCAATCTAGCATAGGGTGCATTTCTGGCATTTCTAGCTCTGTCATGCTGGAGGAAGAAAACTCTGATTCCCCCCACAAAATGATCTCCGATATTGATGAGCCTATCCCGGTTAAAAGTGTTGTTAATCTGAAGAAGTCCCAATCCAAGAATAGAGCGACAGCAACGGAGAACCGGGAACTGAAACTCTTCCACAATATAATCTCTAACCTGAATTAGGAAGTCATCGAAATCTTCTTCAGCAATCTCACCATCACGATCAACTGCCAAAATCCAATCATCATGAGCTCTAGGAGGGCTGCCACAAATATGGACTGTCGACCGCTCGACCCTCAGAGGACCACCGTCTTCAATCTGAACATCCTGGGGGATGAACCTAGCAGGATTGAGGTCAATGTTGGCCATGTGAGCAGCGGCGGATTCTTCCGAGTTCACTCTAGAGAAACGGAGGAAGAGACCGGGAGTAGAGTTGCGGGAAGCCGAAAGGTTTTGCGGAGTGGATGTCAGAGGGATGGAAGGTTTCACACGCCAACTTGACCGTTGATTTAATAGTTTTTTAAAGCAGACTTCCATCCAATGGTTGTAATTGAAGCAATAGGCACATCTGATGGATCTCGAACAAGATTGGGTTTCATGATCAAGGCCCCGCAATGAGCGAACGGAGAGAGAATTAGGATACCACCAAGAAATCTGCTCGGGAATTGTATCCAAGAGCATGTTCCCAAGGCGCCCTCTCCTCCCATCACATCGCCGAACTATGAACTCAGAGTCAGCAAGAGACTTGGGAACCTCCGAAATCTTTTGGACAGGAGGAACAGGGATTTCCTTGGGCGGGAGAGAATTGATTAGCCCAAAATTCGCAGAGTGTCTATGGCCAAAAACCAGGGGAAATTTGAGTTTAATCAAGAAGAACTCAGGGAAAGAGCACCGAACCCTGCCCACCTTGAAAGAAATGGACGAGCAATTGTGTGAGCTGGAAACGACATGAGGGAGATCAGCAGAAAAGGAGACCTTTTTCTTATTGGAGGAACCATGAACTGTGCTGCTAGAAGGATTTTTTTAAGAGATTTTTACCGATCGACATTTGTTCATAGAGGACCCGATCAGAGCGAATGAAAGCCTCCTTATCAGCTCTCCAGAAAGGATCAAAATCTCTCCAGGGATGAAAATAAACATCAACGTGCTGAGTGGTGATTCTTTTCAGAGAACAGAGATGCAATCCCACAGCTTTGCTCGCAACAGAAATACGAAAATGACGGCCAGAAATCCTGTGCACATGATAACCTTCCGGATTGCCTCCAAGAATAGAACATAATGACTCACCAACTGATGCCGAGTCAAGAACAAAAGATTGCCTTCTGAAGTAGATTAACAAAAAATAAGCTCCAACTGACGAAGAAGCTTCATGATGAACCACAGACTTAAAAAGCCTCTTGATGTTTTGCTGAAAACGGTCACCAATGCTGTAATCTAAGTTTACCATCCGAACATGGGGGCGAAGATCGCCAGAAAATGAGTGCAAATTGTGAGGATAATTAGCAAGAGAAGGATGTGTGGAGTATATGGACCCCGGGTATCTGCATGGCAGGTCGTGAGGACCACCCGGGAGGGGATAGGCCAAGATGACTACATGAAGATGAGTATTGCCCAAGAGGCAGGCTGCCATGCGCAGCAAGGAAACCCAGAAGATAGAAACCGACCCTGCTTAAGGGAGGATACAATTGTAATCCTATCCGCTATCATATTAAATGGATAAGGAAAGAGATATAATCTCCACCTTGTAATCGACAGGACTCTCCTTGTAACCGCCTCCGCCGCTATATAAAGGGGGTGGGGGAGAAGAAGACATCGACATAAGATCTCATTAGCGAATAGCTACCCACATATAATTCCAGAGCACAGACTAGGTATTATCTCCACCGTGAGAGCCCGAACTCAGATACATCGGTGTTCTTGTGCTACCATCGAAGTTTGGGTCCCACAGTAGCTCCCTTTTCATTATTGTCGGTAATAAACGATTTACGGTTGGCAGCGCTGTAGGGCTGCGCTAAGATCAATCTCACGAAGCTTGATGGTAATCTTCGGCGACGGCGAAGATGGTGTGCATCCGGCAAAGCGACGATAGATGACTCTTTGGCGATGCAAAAGGCAACCCGATGTGCTTGCCGAGAACTACCAGATGAATTACTACCTCTACCCTATGCTTGCCGCGCGCACTGCTATTCGTCGACGAGGACTACGGCCGCATCATCGGCCACGTTTCACCAAGATGGGGAGGATCCTCGAGCCCGCCCACGCCACATCACCTCGCCGCCCCACGCCCCACCGCAAGCTCGGCCTCGCCACCAAGCTCATGTCCGCTACCTAGGCCGCCATGACCGTGTCTTTGGCGCCGAGTACGTCTCGCTTCCACGCCCGCCGGTCCAATCGCTGCCTTTAACCTCTACACCTCCACCACTCGGTACCAGATCCACGACGCCGAGGCCAAGTACTACCGATGGCGAGGACGCCGACATGCGCAGTTGCTACGGCACGAAGCAGCCAAGAAACATCACCACCACCATCATCATCACCATGGGCCCGGTGGTTGCTGCACCCACGATGCTCCACCTATAGCGGCTGACGTGAATTCCTTGCTTTTGACCCTTCGTGTCGCAATTCTTGCGGCTAGAAGGCAGAAGCAATGGCGATTTTCCTTTTGCTCTTGAAAGCTGGTCGCCGCATGCTTGCATAAGTCCTGGCATCGCTGATTGCTCCGGGCGTCGAATCACTTCCTGGTGTTTAGTGCTGGTTGGTTTTCCGCGATGGCAACAAGAAGTGGCGACTAGAAGATTGGTTCGCATGTATGTGAAGACCGGCGACCAAAAGATTTGCGCCACAAGATCAGATTTTTGAAGATTGCTTTTTAAGAATCTTGTGAACACATCTCGGCAACAAAATTCGAGATTTGCAAATCGATGTGTTTGGCGATTAGAAGGTATCGCAGCATATCTTGCGCCCGAAGCGCTATATTCGCAGACGGCTAAGAGCTAACGCCCCGCTTCGAAGCGCCAACTCCGCAAGACGCCACGAAGCGCCAAGCGCTTCGAAGCGCCAACTTCGCACGCTAAGAGCCACGCTATGCTTCGAAGCGCCAATTTCGCACGCTATGAGCTAACGCCAGAGCTCGCTTCTCGAAGCGCCAATTCGCACGGTTAAGAGCTACGCCGCGCTTCGAAGCGCCAACTTTCGGCACGGCTAAGAGTTTACGCCGCGCTTCGAAGCGCCAACTTTCGGCACGGCTAAGAGCCACGCCGCGCTTCGAAGCGCCAACTTCAGACGCTAAGAGTTTACGCCGCGCTTCGAAGCGCCAACTTCGCACGCCACGAGCCACGCCGCGCTTCGAAGCGCCAACTTCGCACGACCACGAAGCCACGCCGCGCTTCGAAGCGCCAACTTCGCACGGCTAAGAGCCACGCCGCGCTTCGAAGCGCCAATTCAAGACGGTCAAGAGTTTACGCCGCGCTTCGAAGCGCCAATTCGCAGACGCCACGAGCCACGCCGCGCTTGAAGCGCCAACTTCGCGACGGCCACGAGCACGCCGCGCCCGAAGCGCCAATTCGCACGCTAAGAGTTTACGATGCGCTTCGAAGCGCCAACTCAAGACGGCCACGAAGCGGCCGCGCTTCGAAGCGCCAATTCGCACGCTAAGAGCTACGCCGCGCGAAGCGCTAATTCAGACGCTAAGAGTTTACGCCGCGCTTCGAAGCGCCAACTTCGGCACGCTATGAGCTACGCCCGCTTCGAAGCGCCAATCTTCGCACGGCTAAGAGTTTACGCCGCGCTTCGAAGCGCCAACTCGCACGCTTATGAGCCACGCCACGCTTCGAAGCGCCAACTTCGCAGACGCTAAGAGCTACGCCGCTTCGAAGCGCCAACTTCGCAAGACGCCAAGAGCCACGCCGCACTCGAAGCGCCAACTCCCAAGACGCCACGAGCCTACGCCTACGCCCCGAGCGCCACCTACGACTCGACTGCAAACCTATGCCTGCGCCACGAGCAAGGACGGCACGATCGTCTGCAACACATGGAGCATAGAGCAGCTAAGTCATTGTTTACTCAAATTATGTCATTATAAATAAAATTATTGGCTTTTTTGACTTATTACTTAGTTGATCCTCAACTAAGCAAAGAAGTCGGGGTTACATTTAATAGTGTTATGCATGCTAACACTCTTTGGGTCACTTATTGTTTCCACATTAAGAAATTCGCTCGCTTATGATTTTTCCTCTTGACTTACTACTTAGTTAATCTACAACCAAGTAGTAAGTCGGGGTTACACCTAATAGTGTGACATGCGCACATCTTTTTCTTGACGATTGCAAATAAATCCGAAAAGCGTTAATTCCGATTTGTGAAGCTCGACCCCATGAACGGCGAACTTTAGTCACCCAAAACGCGTGCTCGAAAAAGAGCCATGAGCCGACTCCGACGCGGGGCTAGACTAGTCGGGCAGAGTGCTTAAACAAAAAGAGTCAAAACCACTGATGAATTCAAAATCAATAAGAAAAAGGAGTAAAACCCCAAGATTATACACAAATCACGGACATCACATCCGAGTGAATTGTTTTACATTGCCTAAGTTCTCGCATATATATGATTTCATTTCAGGCTACTAAATTTGGATGCGACGCTGCAGGGGCCAATGTTTCAACGATTTACATCAAGATCAAATAAATTTAAAAGGAGCGGCGCTGAATTTCGCCTTTGAGCGAAAAAAGCGTTTTGACTTCAGATATCGTTGAGGATGCGGTATGTCCCATAATGGGCCACCAATGACGCCATGACAGCTTGGGAATAGTTCAACGCGTGGAGTTCTATTGAGTCCTTCACGATCTCTTTGCCTACAATGGGCACTCTACCGAAAGAAAAACCATCGAAACTACATCAAGAATCGAAGCACTCGGCGTGAAGCATGACTCACTTGGCTACAACCAGAAGGCGGCAACTCGATCGCAAAGCCCTCGGGGCCATCAGAGTATATGGACCCCGGTATCTGCATGGCGGTCGTGAGGACCACCCGGGGGATAGGCCAAGATGACTACATGAAGATGAGTATTGCCCAAGAGGCAGCCGCCATGCGCAAAGAAGGAAACCCGTAAGATAGAAACCGACCCGCTTAAGGAGGATACAATTGTAATCCTATCCGCTATCATATTAAACGGATAAGGAAAGAGATATAATCTCCACCTTGTAACTGATTAGGACTCTCCCTTGTAACCGCCCTCCTCCGCTATATAAAGGGGGGTGGGGGAGAAGAAGACATCAGACATAAGATCTCATTAGCGAATAGCTACCCACATATAATTCCAGAGCACAGGACTAGGGTATTATCTCCACCGTGAGAGCCGAACTCAGATACATCGGGTGTTCTTGTGCTACCATCGAAGTTTGGGTCCGCGCCAGTAGCCCCTTTTCATTATTGTCGGTAACAAACGACGACAGGATGCGCCGCTGACTTCCTGAAATTCTTTGAATGAGTGTAGGACCAAGCTGCCTCATCCTCCTCACGCCAAAGATCAAATTCTTTCTTCCAATTGGGTCCGCCATCCCTCCAGAGGGAGAAGGAAACATCAAAGGAGGAGGGGATGACTCTTTTGAGATCAAGAACCAGGAAAGCTACTTTCTTGGAAGCCACCGAGAAACGGAAATGAGTGCTAGAAGCTTGGGAAACATGAAAACCAGCAGGAGCTCCTCCAAGAATGGAGTGTAACGTTTTAGCCACAGAGGGAGCATCCAGACGAAAATTGAATCTTTTGAAAACCACAAGAAGAAAAAAAGAGCCATGCGTCAAGGAAGACGCATGGTGAACCAAGGAACCAACCGAGCGAAGGACCCAAGAACGGAAGCGGTTACCAAAGGTTGAGTCCCAATGAAGGAAGGATGAATCCTGCGAGGAGGCAGCAGGAGAATCCCTTGCATGGTTAGCAGGCGGGGAGACGATAGCTGCCTTCCGCCTTTCCCACGGGCCGACTCTCATGGGCAACCCCCTGGATCCCTCTTGTTCATTAGTTTCTACTAGCTTAGTTGGTGGATGAGCTTGTTTTGTTGATGGGTGTTGGTGTTGGTGTTTATGTTTCCACTTTTTAGATTTGTTCCAAAGGGTATGGGACTCCTAAGTATGATGAATGATTTGTTCCAATTTTTTTGGCTTTTACCAAATTATTAACTTGGTATGAAACTTGATATGGTGCCGATGTGCTACTCATGTGTATGTTTGGAGCCGTTCGATTATTACTTTTGAACTTCGACTAAACCGATGTGTATGAAATTTCATGTTATGTTTGGAGCCGCTCGATTATTACTACTCATGTGTATGAAATTTCATGTTATGTTTTTGTGTAGTTCGTGAATGGATTGATTGATGTTAATTGAAACCTTCAAGTTTTGTATCTCTTTGTTCTCCCAAGACTGTGCGACTTCAAGAGCAGGAAGATAACGAATGGTGGATACTTCCTATTATCCTATTTCTTGTCAAGTCGATTATTCGTTATTTAGCCCCGATCCGCATAGATTGGGCAATGCACCGGATGCAAGAATGGTAGTCTCAATCGCATGGTGCCGATAAGTTGCATTTTGTCTCAACTGAATGGTAGTCTCAAGAATGGTAGTCTCCAAACCAAACAACATCTCGAACCATCTAGGATCATCCTATTCAAGCAACCAAACAAAATCTTGTACCATCCCATTCAGACAACCAAACAACCTCCCTGTATCATCTCATCCAGGACCATCCCATTCATCCTGTACCATTCCATTCCGTTCACCCTGGTACAACGAACCAAACGCACCCTAAGCTATAGGCACTAGGTAGGATCACGCGCTACGCCGCTCCGTGCAAAATTTAGTAATAGCATAAATTTGTATTAATACTTTTCTAAACTAATGTTTTCTCAAAAAAAGTGATAGTTCAACTTGATTAATTAACGCTAAACTAATAGTTGTGATATTCTTATCAATGCTTCAAATTTGATTTTCGCGTCCCCATGAAATAGGACAACCCATTTAAGACATTTAACAGAAAAGACTAACAAAAATAAGTTCGAAACTAATCCAAGATGTCAAGGCACCAAATGACGAATAAATAATTCAGCAGAACAAAATGTAAATGAAGACAGTAGCAAACTTCGGGGCCATCTAGTATGGAGTTCCAACCACTGAGGCCCTATTTGGAAGCAATGTATTTTCACAGTTTCTAGGTAATACCATAGTTTCTAAGAATACTATAGCATTTTATATCAGGAGGTGTTTGGTTACCATACCAATAACTCTGTATTAAAAACTATGGTTTGGTAGATACCATGATATTTTTAGAGTATTTGAAACTCTACTTCAACCCAAAGTTTTCATGATTTTGACTAGCTTCTTGCCTATTTCCACTCAAATACCATGGTTTGTGATGTTGCATCCAAACAGTTGGTAGTTCTAAGGAATACCATGGTTTCAAGGGGGTTTGGTAAAACCATAGTATTCATAACAAAACAATTACAAACTATAGTATATCAAAACTATAGTTTTGAAAAAAAATTATGCTTCCAAACAGAGCCTGAATGTGTGTTGATATCAGCTACAGTTAATTTGTAGCA
This sequence comes from Guadua angustifolia, assembly GCA_036346375.1. NCBI lineage: Eukaryota > Viridiplantae > Streptophyta > Magnoliopsida > Poales > Poaceae > Guadua > Guadua angustifolia. The sequence goes on along the minus strand of CM070516.1, from coordinate 37,391,423 downwards.
ACTCCAAAATCAGCAAGTTTAACAAGGCCTTAAACAAGAAATTGTATACAAATGAGAACATGTACAGAAAAAGTTACATGATTCTAGCAAAATCTGACTTGTAATGCCTTCAGGCCTTGGTTGTCTACCTTAAGTATAGATTTCAAGTTTAGTCATGAGTTATATCAATCATGTTATATATTCCCATTTAAAATGCTAGTAGCTAACTATCTACATAGTATTCCTTACACACCAATAAAAAATCTGTAAGTTTAACTCGTAGTCCGAGAATCAACTCGATTGTTATCGATGTTGGATTTATCCATTATGCTATTTTCCAAAAAAAATCAAGTGTAGATAATCAGATCGCCTAACATTAGATGATTGTACATTTACAGCCCTGCTCCCATAATTTCTACTAGACTATTATTTGCCCATGAGTAAATCTCAAGGTGCCCTTTCTTAACTTTTTTTATTTTATTTTTATGCTCTTCATTTTCAAAGAAAATTTATGCAAGAGGTGGCTTTTAAATATGCTATTCAAAACATATTTTTCAAGATCGGTGTTCTTATACCTTTATCTTCCTTCCACAAATTCCCATTATTAGCTAACTTCAGGGGCCATGATGATAAAGGAATCACAATGCAATAGAACAGAATGGCAGGATGAAGGCGATGACCCTCAGTACAAAGAAAAAAGTGCATGAAGGTGAAGTTTTTCCATACGGATACGCCACCAAGGCTGAACCGACGCAGAAGTCGGCGTTGGGAGTCAAGCGGCTCGCGGAGAAGAGGAAACGAAAAGAGGGACGAACAAACCGAGATGAGCCCAGGGCGAGACTTCCCGAAACGCAGACAGCGCGAATCCAGGAGCCACTACCAGCTATCGCAGCGACGGACGGCGAGGAAACCACCACGGGCGAAATGGACGCAACGCAGCGCTGGCGGGAATGGAACAGCACCGCAGGACGACACCAGCTCCGCGGACGAACTCGACGATGTGGCGTCGCTGATCGATCGGCGATTCTTGTCGCTATTATATAGTAGATATTAAGCGTCCACGCGGGCGCGTAGACCAGGCGACGTGGCTCACCGTGGAGTGAACGCATCGGCTAGAAACGACATGGACACCGCGGGAGAGACGAAACTCCATGGGATATAATATACGGAGTATTATAGTTGCCTTTATAGCAAATTTTTAGTTTCCTCATGACCTAGAATCACTCACTGTAAAGAAATGAACATCAGCATGGTGACCTGCCTAATTAGCCTAGGTAATAACAGTAACACTAACATTACACTGGGTTAATTATACTGATCTTGATATATTAGCTAACAAAATATCGAGCGCATCCGATATTTTATCAATTAGTACACCGTATTCAGAATGTTACAGCAAAACAATAATTAGAAACTGAAATAGAAACGTATTACAATCCATTGCCATGTAAGTTATAGATCATAGTTATCAAGTCTTACATAATATACATATTACATCTATAGTTAATTTACATTGTAACTAAGTACTTAATGTATCGACGGTCCCTACCGTACGGTCTATTACTCCACCCATTCCTCCTGGTGGTCCTTTGCCGTCTTATCGCCCTGACCTAGTAGGTAATCCTCTACCCATTTCTCGCCGATGAAACCATAATGTTCAGTTTCTAAGTAAAAAAGGAGTTAAATAAAGGTGAGTACAAGAGTACTCAACAAACGTTAATAACAAATGCATATATGAATAGGGTTGAGTATTTTAATTATGAAAATTGCTACTATCACTTGTATATGAGACAGATTTAGCTTCCGTAGCCTCCAATCCAGGAGACATGTATGAATTTATGATTTGACCCTGTGCAGATTTATACCACTTTACCCATAGTGACCGTATCCTATGAGGTCCTAGAATATTTATCACTAATCTAATATTAGATCTCCAACCCTGGCATACCGACGAGCCGTGGTGTCCTTCACCAATGTTCCCCACCCACTCGTAGCATGCTAGTTGTACTCTTGTCTAGCATCGGAGATACTCAACCCCAGGTTTTAAATATAGCGCATGATCAACCGCAGCTAATTTTGTGCCCCCTATTGGGCCTTTTCGGCATTTTTCAGCTTCACACTTTCTAGTTATCTACTCTTATCCAATGCAGAGATCATAATACCTTCATAGGACAATTTTTTCTGACCGATTTCACATACTATGGTTGAACTATAACTACGGCTTATTACCCGAGTGTAGTTGTTCGACCTTATATTATAGCCTATTTAGAGGACCCCACTAGCATTACAATCCTTTTCAACGATGCCCTCTATCCACTATACATATAAATACGTCACTGGCTCTTTTCATTGGATGAGCTATTTCAACACATCAGCAAATTAAATATTGCCTTAGCAACAACCTTCCATTCACACATATCCATAACCAACCGTATCCGATTTGAGGTTTTGCTTTAAAAGATATTTTTCCCATGTATTGATGATATCGTATATTTATATCTGAAAGCATTTAAAGACAATTTCTCATATTTGGCTAGTATATTTTTGCTTGAGTTATAGTGTCCAACCCTTTCTTAAAATTTTATTATTTAATATACGTATAATGCCTCTTTGAATTTCCTGGACATTTTGTTTTAACAACTTTTATTTAATGCCCAATTGCTTAGGTGGCTTAATGAATCATATTTTTAATTGGATTTAGGACCTGTTTGTTTTAGCTTTTAATTCTGGATTCTGGCCCCAAAAGCAGAATAAAAAACAAACAGCCTGATTCTAAAATCCAATTCTCACAATCCAACCCACCTATATACACTAGAATCCACAATCAACTTCATATGTACTTTTGGATTCCATCTTTTGAAGAATCAGCTTCTCTACAACTACAATCCAGAATCAGCTTTTAGAGAATCCAAAGTTGAAACAAACAGGCCTTTAATGGGTTTAGACGATGAATTGTTTTAGCCAGAAATTTCCTCCCATATTTCCTTTTCTCATTTTTTTTCTCCTCTTTTCTTTTTCTCTTCTTTCTTTTCCTTTTTCTCTCTTTTCTTCTCCTCCTTTGTTTTTTTTCCTTTTCTTCTTTGCCTTCTTTTTCCTCACCCAGCTGGTCTCAACCTGATCCCCTTCCTCCTTCCCTCTTCTTCTCCACTCTCTCCTCTTTTCGCTCCCCTGCCGACGGCTCTCCTCCTCCCCTATTCTCTAGCACCGCCACCGCCTTGCCACCTCCTCTTCCCAGCCCTTTGCCCTCTAGGCCACCTCCTGCCGATTGCCTCCTCCCAAGTCGGCTCCACCTTGCCTCCTCTGGTTCCAGACCTCCGTCCCTTCGTCTCACCAAGACTGGCTTCCCCTGGCTCGGCTTGCTTCCCCACCGCCTTGCACCTCACACCACCCCGGGTCACCACAATCAGTATTATTGTAGAAGTCAGAAAAAACCTGCACAAGAAACCACAGTTGCAAAATGGTGAACTACATCATACTATTACTAGTAGTATTGGAGATTAGATGATGAGCAATGCTATTTAGTTTGTACATGAAATCCAGCTTCAATGACATTGGGAACTACTTTTCGATTAAAGACTGATATAGATGCTCCTGAAAATTGGTTGCGTCTTTGATTTGGTGAGCCCCAGATGCTTATCTTGGCCGCGTACCGTAATATATGCTTGGTTGTGTTTGCCATCCAGCAATCTAGTGATACAAAAGACATTGAAACTTAGCATTTCTGTTTGTTCAAAATCAATGAAGCAATTAATTGCTTTTCCAGATAAATGAAACAAGGTATTGTAGGTAAAGTTTAGTCTATCATGAGAAAATTGTAAGGCCAGATGCATTTGTGTATGTCAAGCTCAATCTTCACAGCTTGCCAACAACAGCAATTACAGAGTGAGTGAGCGCCCAAGCGCGCGCACACACACAGAGGGAGATATTACATAGCTGACAAACTTGTTTGCCCTCCCAGAAAATGGCAAATGTGTTGACCTCCGAGGAATTGCTCGCTTCAAATCATGGCATGTGGAAGCAAGGACCGTGAAACATGAGTACTCCCTCCGTCCAAAACTATAAAGAGTATTTTGACTTTGTATAAAGATTAAGGTTGCGTTAAAATTGAGAAAATTATGAGAGAAAATAACTTAGATACCCTCACTTAATTGTGTTGAAAGATGAGAAATATACTTTGTGTGGATGGTAATGAATAAAAGGTGCGACTATTTTACGGTCGAGCTTAGCATTGGATCCGCTCTCCATCCAAACAATACATGTGACCTTCTCTAGACATGCTGCTAAGTCAACATGATTAGTCGATGATTAGTCAAAACATTGCAAACCGAAAGTTTCTTTTACCGAAAGCTTTTTCAAATCAAAACTTTCAAAAATAAATTTCAACTTGAGAAATTTTCAACTGGGAAACTTTCAACTCAGAAAAGTTTCAACTTGAGAAACTTTAAATTGGGAAACTTTCAACTGGGAAAATTTCAACTCGAGAAACTTTCAACGGAAAATTTCAACTCGTAAAAATTCAAATCGAGGACTTTCAACTAGGAAAATTTTAACTTGAGAAATTTCAAACTAGAAAATTTTTAACTGAGGCAATTTTAGAACGGGAAATTTAAAAAACTTTATATTCGAAAACTGTCAGTTCAAATAAATTCATTTCGAAAAGTTTTGGCTCAAAAAGTTTCAACTAACAAAGTTTTTGCTCGAAAATTTTTACTATAAAATTTCAAGTGGGAAATTTTCAACACAGAAAATTTCAAATTTCATTCAAAAATTCAACTCAAAAAATTATACTAAAAAAATCAACTCACAAAAACCCTCCATAAGTTACTGTGTGACCGAGACAAGACGTGCCTCTAACAAGAGCTTGTTTACTCAAACATGGAAGTATGCATGTGCAGCTGCAGGCTCCCACACACATACACAATGTCCCACCACTGAGCTAGGTTCAGAGCATACCACTAAGTTGGATGCATGTCATCGAGTATGCGTGGGCCACGTGTCACATTCTAAACTCAGCTGCACCGAAAAAACAATAAGGGCGACCGTAAAATAGGATTTCCAATGAATAAATACATATAATTAAGAGAGAATAAATAGTTATATAAAAAGAAAGTTCTCATTAAATCTACATACAAACTTTATATTTAAGATAAGAGCATTAAAAAAATAAGCTTTATAAATTTGGACGGAGGAAGCAGCATGAATCCAAGATCTACACAAGCAATAATAGTTAAAACCTAAAAGCTGAACGATTTGACATATAACTCTATCGGTAAATAAAATAGTTCTTTTCGACAGAATCTGCAAGTAGAATAGTTGATATACGATGATACGATTTCAACATAATTATTTACTTCAAACACTTGTTTTCAATTCCTTATCATATCCACCAAGTATCCATCAGATGTGAATATTACTACTCATACCCTACAAATATGTTGAAGACATGCAAGTACAACAGGTTCTTAAAAGTACAACTGCAGGTGAAGATGTGATGCAGAAAATGGGTAGGTGAACTGAAGCCCATCCTGAATGGCCCATGATTGATCCGGCCAACAATAGTCTGACTGGAGCAGTGCGTGCTTCCGTTGCTCGGCCGGCCATTTGGGAAGCGTAGGGAAACGGCAGTGGAGAAAGCCCAGCCAAGTTTTACCGCTGAGAGGAACGAACTCCGTTGCTTGCTACTAGATCCTGAGTTCCTGAGTGACATTAGAGCTTTACTCTCGAGAGTTGAAGCTTTGGACTTAGGCTCCTTGTTTCAGCTGAGGATCGTGGAAAATAGCTTTTAAAAACTAGATTGTAAAAGCTGGATTGTTACAAAGCTGGAGGTTGAAAAGCTCATGGCTGTTTGGTAACCCAGATTATAGTGTGTTTGGATTGCTGTTTCTGCTTGACAAAAGTCCATAGTACCCTCGATCTGTTTTGTTGCCTTATTTTCATTTTTTTGCACTTGTAGCTTATTTATAAAATACGGAAATGCATAATTTAATAGTAAAAATATATCATTCATACAAGCTCTAACTCTTGTCCATACAAAATATTTTCCTACACATTGTCGAGGGAGCGGGCGCCACATGGGTGTCAAGGTCTCACGGGGAACGAGGGCGCGTCGGGCTACCACGCCAGGAGGAGTCAAGGCCGACTGGGGAAGGAGGCCGCCACGGCTGATCGACGACGCCTGGCCCGGCCGCCCGAAATAGGGCGTCGCGGTTGCCCAGACCGAGGATGGAGGGCGCCAGGCCACGGTGAAGGAGGCCGACGCTACGTGCAGGAGGTCCTCCATGGCGGCTAGGGTTGGAGATTTTTTTGTGCTTGGAAGTGAAGATGTGAACCGACGCGCTTTGTGCTTGGATGTGAAGATGTGAACAGATGCGGGCTCGACCGTGAAAGCTGGGGAAAGCTGGGGGCAATGGTGGGTAATTTTGATTGAAGTTGGATGGGTATTGTGGTCATTTGCAAAAAAAAGCTTGGGAAGAGTGGATTGTAGGATTGCTACAATCTGGTCTTCAGATTGTTACAATCTAGATTAAAAATTTACTGTTTATTGCCCTTCTAGCTTTTAAAAACTGTTTTCCACAATCCTCAACTGAAACAAATAGGGCCTTAAGCTCCCCGTATACATATCTGGAAGACCGGAAACTGCTGGAGTTTTAAGGAGGATAAAGTATGCACACGTATCCAGATTTCAGGCATTTCATTTTTGCGAAGTACTATGTAACTAGATAAACGGATAAGTTCACGGTAATCTAGTGGACCGTATACGATTTCATAACCGAGTGGACCTTCACTTTGGCCGAGTCAGCTTCGCGGAGAGGCCGAAATAAGGACCTGCAAGTTGCAACGCTATAAACAGTAACATCGTGATCTCGCCACGGACATGCCTGCAATTTTTCCACGAAGTACAGGACAACTAAGATGTCTGTGTGTGTGGAATTCCTCGGAGTTTCGAAGTTGACGGTGTGTACAACCGTTGGAAATACGAACCGTCCTTGTTTACTTCCCTACGCAGCCTTGCTTATAAAATGTGTGCTCTTGTGACCCGTGTTAGTTCCAACTAGTCCTGAGTAGCATTGAGCAAAGGGAAAGTAGCATCTGATCGATAGCAATGGCGACGGCGCCAAAGGTAACCTCAGTTGTTATGGCGACGGTGGTAGGCCTTTCGATGGTGTCGCTGGTCGCTGCGATTTCAGGGACTGCAACTTTCTACACGCCTCCTTACACACGTACGTTGAGCTACTTATCCCTGTCACAGTTTCTTCAACATGTATGAATGTAACTAGCAATAATAGTACGTTACGCTGCGCCATTCTGTAGAGTTGATAGGACCCGTCGCCAAATCCATAGAGGTCGTATTTTCGGTTTTCATATTTGTTTAAAAAAATAGGTCGTTAGCTATAAACCTTCGAGGAATCTACGTTTTTTTTAGAAAACCGCGGTTACAACCCGTCGTCTGATAAAATTTGTCAAATTTTCGATTTCCGTATTTTTTAAATAAAATGGGTCGGTAGGACTCACCGCTAATCCATGGGATATTACAAACCTTCGATGAAGCGCGCTTAATCTACGGGTTACTATAAACCTTCGATTTAATCGTGTTTTTTTTAGAAAACCGTGGTTGTTTTTTTACGTATTTCGAGATATTTGATCGTTTTTTTGTTTTTTGTGTTTGTTAAAAAAAATGGGTCGTTAGGACCCGCCGACGAATCTATGGGTTACTATAAATCTCTGGACGAATCTACGTTTTTTTTTAAAAAAACCCGCGGTTATGACCCGTTGGCAAATCCATAAGCTGTTATAAAACTTCGACGAATCCGTGTTTTTTTTGTCGATGCGTGTTTTATTTAGAAAATTGCAGTTGAATCCGTGTTTTTTTTGTTTTTTGTGTTTGTTAAAAAAAATGGGTTGTTAGGATCCGCCGGTGAATCTACGGGTCGTTACAAATGTTTGGACGAATTTACTTTTTAAAAAAAATATTTAAAAATTGCGCTTGAATATGTGTTTTTTGTTTTTTAAAAGAAAAGTGCGCCGTTTTTTATGTATTTCCTTTTTAAAAGGTCGCTTGCACTGGCTAATCCATGAACCGCTATAAACCTTCGATTTAACTGTTTTTTCGTTTTTTATTTTTTGTGTTTGTTAAAAAAATGGGTCGTTAGGACCATGGCGAATCTATGGGTCGCTATAAATCTTCGAACAATTTACATTTTTAAAAAACCGTGGTTATGACCCGCTGGCAAATCCATAAGTCGCTATAAATTTTCGACGAATCATGTTTTTTTTGTGACGAAAAAATTTTTCCGGTTTTTGGGTGACGAAAACATTTTTTCCGGAAAAACGAAGAAAGGACCTGAACGTAAGAAGCGTGGACTGTTTGTTATTTTTTGGACCCGTTCGCTATCTGAAAAAATTAGAAAAGGGCTTGTTCGCGATTTGAACTTAACGGAGGTTTTTCCGTAAAATACCGCGCCAGGGACCCAAACACGAAGAAAAAAAATATATCTTCGTCTCACAATAAATCGCGAAGGACCTGTTCGTAATCCGGAAGGACCTATCCGCAATTTCAAGGAACGCAAGGGGTTTTTTGCAAAATTGCCAAGGGGCACAGTTGGACCAGCTGAGCACTCGCCAATCTCAAGCGGTATAAAGGATGGAATCATGTAAAACTGCACAATTACTATATAGGTTCAATTTTATTTTCCAAAGACCAGGACATGAATAAAATATGCAAATGTATACACGTCTTCAAAAAAGATGCGCTAGTTAAGCTAACGTGCATGCATGCGCAGCGTCGGCGTGCTACGGGAACCAGCCGCAGGGGACGATGATCGCGGCGGCGAGCAACGTCTTCTGGAACGGCGGAGCGGCCTGCGGCCAGCGGTACGTGGTCACCTGCACCGGCGCGACAAACCAGGGCGTGCCGCGCCCCTGCACCGGCCAGAGTGTCACCGTCAAGATCGTCGACCACTGCCCCTCGGGGTGCCAAGGCACCATCGACCTTTCCCAGGAGGCATTCGCCGTCATCGCGAACCCCGACGCCGGCAAGATCAAGATCGACTACCGCCAGTACGTCACATGCGTCTGATCGATTCCCTTGAATTTACCATTCATATTTAACCACTACAGAACAGAATATGATGGCTCATTCGTTTCGTTCTGTGTATATGTGGTCATTTGCAGGGTCTAGATTCTACAAGGTGATGGAAGAGAAGAAGACCGTGTATACGTACCTAGCTAGTCAATAAAATGCAAGACTTTCTCGTGTGTTTGGAAGGTACCTCAGGTACCTTCTCTAAATAAAAAATCAATCGTTGATCTGCAAGGAGAAACTTATGGAGAGAAAAATTTATAAGCATGGGTGATCTGCTAGCAATTATTCTTAGCCTTTTAACTCATCTCCTTCACTCTTAACTCTCGTACCATGCTCGTACCCTAAATCCTTTCACCGTCTTTAGACGCTGTTTGTTTAAGCTTAGGCCTTTTGATTTATAACTTAAAGCCAAAGCTGACGGCTTTTGTACGTGATAGAGATGGATAATTTTACCTAATTTTAGTGTTATTAGTCTAAAACTAACTATCAATAAGTCAAAAAAAAAACCTCTCCAATGACTTTAGCTTTTAGTTATATGGACACTTACGGTTTTTGAAAAGTTCAAATAAAAAACTACTCGTTTGTTTAGGCTTTAACTTTTTAACTTTTAAATTGGTAAAAAAACCTAAACAAATAGGGCCTTAATCTGTTGTGCGCCTGTGACGGTTCATCTCCTACCATTCCCCTCCTCCAACGATGCTCCTCCAAAGTAAAACTTTCTTTCCCCTTCCCATTCTCCCTACTCTTCTTTTTTTCCTCCTCCTATTTCCTTCACCTCCAGGATCTCCATTCCCTCATCATGTGTTAGATCCAGGCTCTTATCCCAATCGATCCATATATACGAGAGCAAAGAGTTGTCGTCTCTATTGTCATTTTGCTTCTAATCAATAAATATCAGGAAAATAGTGTAATTCATGTTGAGTTAATTAATCTGACACTCGATTACATGGCTTGGGAAATTACGTAATTCATGTTAAATTTCTTACTTTTATATTAATTTAGTTACACAGTCTAAAGGTTAAGAATGTGCAAATGCACGATCATATTGCTTGCATGATGTGAAGGAAATGTTCTTTTAGTGGTTACCCTTCTCCTTCTTATTGATAAGATGCTATATTAACTTCTCCCTAATGGTTGCACCCATTATAGTGTGAAGGATTGGCGAGAGCTCACCCGGGCCACGTGCCCCCCAGCCGGTTTTGCAAAAAAAACCCTCCATTTCTTCGAATTACGGATAGGTCCTTACGGATTACAAATAGGTCCTTCGCGATTTTTTGTGAGGGAAGATTTTTTTCATCGCTTAGGTCCCCGGCGCAGTATTTTACGGAAAAACCTCCGTTAAGTTCAAATCGCGAACAAGCCCTTTTCTAATTTTTCGGGATAGCTAATGTGTCCAAAAAATAACAAACAGCCCCGCTTACGCCTAGGTCCTTTCTCCGTTTTTCCAAAAAATGTTTTCGTCACCAAAAACCCAAAAAATGTTTTCGGCACCAAAAAAACACAGATTCGTCGAAAATAATGTTTTCGTCACAAAAAAACTCGGAAAAATGTTTTCGTCACCAAAAAAACACAGGTTTGTCGAAAGTTTATAGCAACTTATCGATTTACCGATGGGTAAAACGCAGATTCGTCGAAGATTTATAACAGCCCATGGATTCGCCAACGGGTCCTACCGACCCATTTTATTCGTCACCAAAAAAACCCGGAAAAAATGTTTTCGTCACCAAAAAAACCCGGAAAAATTGTTTTCGTTACAAAAAAAAACACAGGTTCGTTGAAGGTTTATAGCAACTTATCGATTTACCGACGGGTAAAACGCGGATTCGTCGAAGGTTTATAACAGCCCATGGATTCGCCAACGGGTCCTACCGACCCATTTTATTTAAAAAATACGTAGATCAAAAATTCGACCAAATTTTCCGTTTTCTAAAAAAAACACAGATTTCATCGAAGGTTTATAGCAGCCCATGGATTCACCGATGGATCCTATCGACTTTACAGAACGGCGCAGCGTAGCGCGCTATTATTGCTAGTCTTTAAGTTAAGAGGAATTTTTTATATAACATTACAATTGTACCAGATCCCTAATCTACCTTTACAAAATAACATATCTCTTATGTGCCATCGTATTTCCAAAACATTGCCATTTTATGCTTTATCGTCAATTCCATTACATTTTTTTTCATAATACCCATTCTACCCTCACCTTCAACTCCATTCTTCTTCTCCTCTCAACTCCCTCTTCTCTATCTCCATTCTTCATCTCCTCCCTTTGCACGTTGGCCCACGTAGGACCCGTTTCCTGGCAACCTTCTCGCTTGCCTCCGTCCACCAGCCTCGCGCTGCTCCTTTCCTCCTCCCCCAAGCATGACCTACATCATGTTGCTCGCCTCCCGCAACTCGTTACTCGCTCCATCTCCTTCTTCACCACCATCGAGGCACGGCATTTGCCAGAGAGACAAAGATCCACCGGCTGCTTCCACTCCATGCCGCCACCTCATGCTCCTCTGTCGCTCGGCAATGAGGCAATGATAGAGCAAGCGCAAGTAAGAAGCGCCAGTGCAACTCTAGATTTGGTGGCATGGCTCTAGATTTGGCATTTTGCGTGGAGGTGTACCACCTCGCTGTGTACTAGCTGTCTTCGCCACTGATCATGTTCCACCTCCATCTCGTCGTGGTGCACCGCCCAAGGTGCTCCACTCGGATTGGGCCAACAATGAGGCCTCGGCTTTGAGGTGCTCCACGGTGGCCTTCCCCGATGGTGAGAGAGAAGATGACATTCCCAATGGCCAAGAAGAGCCAACTAAAAATCAAAAATTTCACCCTATATTTGCTCAAGCTCACTTTTTTTTAAACTAAATCAAACTCACAAATCGACACGAACCTAACAAATATCAAATACTTATTATACATTCATAGGTTGACCTCTACATAGTCTCACACACGTATGTTACTCTTCAACGGTCAAGCACATAGTAACTAACCATTTTTGCAAATTGCTATACTATATTGTAAATAATGCGCAAAAAATAGAGAACAAGAGACACAAATTTTTCATGGAAAATTCGTGCGGGAAAAAACCACAAGCGCTCAAAAGCGATCACTATAAGGAGATGTTACAATGGAACGCTTGCTCTTGCCCTAGGTTATATGGACATATTTATAGTGGTACAAATCAGATAAGAAATAGAGTTGGTTAATTAGAGATAGAGTAGGAATTTGTATCATACTCCAACTCAACAATCTTTACCTTGAGGCGAATTTCTCTTGTAAGCAAAATATAATGCATCTCTCTTCTCGAAATAAATCATCATAAACACCTTGTGCACCAAAAGTTCAAAGGACACAATTGAGTGATATCAACTAGCTCAGACTTAGCGATTGGGACTACCTTTCTCAACATATCTACTGGATTATCATGTATACTTATCTTTCAGACTTTAATGTCACCTTGAGCAATAACACCTTGATCAATGTGTTTTGTTCTCTCGTAGAACATTTGATTCTTTGTAAGGTAAATAACACTATGACTGTCACAAAATATTGTAGTGTAAGATGTACTTTCATAAAGCTCAGTAAATAAATCTCTCAGCCAAATTACTTCTTTATAAGCTTCAGAAATAGCCATATACTCAACTTTTGTAGTAGACAAGGCAACGGTAGCTTATAGACTTGCTTTCCAGCTAACAACACATTCTCCAACAGTGAATACATAACCAGTAAGAGATCTTCTCTTATCCAAAATCTTCGACAAAATCTGAATCTATGTAACCCACGAGTCCATATCTAGTTTTTTAACTGTAAACAAACATTAAAAATGCCCTGCAAATATCTGAAAATCCAATGTACTGCTTTCCAATACTCTTTACCAGGATTAGCCATGTATCTACTAACAACACTCAATGATTGAGATAAGTCGGGGCGAAAATATACCATGGCATACATAAATGAACTAATTGCACTGACATGTATTCAATTTCATTATTTGATATGGGCATGACGCTGAAGATAATTTGAAATGTGCAGCTAGCAGAGTTCTCACCAGTTTGGTATTATGCATATTGAAACGACGAAGGACTTTATCAATATACCCTTTCTAACTTAGGTATAATTTTCCAAACCGTTTGTTTCTGGTAATTTCCATACCAAGAATCTTCTTTACTGCACTGAAATCCTTCATCTCAAATTCACTGCTCAATTGTACCTTCAATTTTGATAATTCTACCTTATTTTATGCAGCAATAAACATATCATTAATATATAGAACTAAATAAATAGTGAACCACTAATAATCTTCAAATAGACATAGCTATTATAATATGATCTTTTAGAATCTTGAGAAATCATAAATGAGTCAAATCTCTCATACCACTGTATAGGTGATTGCTTCAAACCATAAACAGATTTCCTTAACTTGCAAGCAAAATTTTCCTTTTCCGGAAAGATGAAACCTTCTGGTTGCTTCATATAAATGTCTTCTTTTAGTTCCCCATGTAAGAACGCAGTTTTCACTTCCAATTGCTCATGCTCATAATTATGCATAGCAACAGTGATGAGTAAAGTGTGAATAGAATTATGCTTCACAACTAGAAAAAAAACATTTGTAAAATCAATACCTAGAATTTGGTTGTATCCTTTAGCAACGAGTCTTGCTTTGTATCTAACCTCTTTGGTTGGTGATACATCTTTCTTCTTTTATAGATCCATTTGCATCAAATAGCCTTCTTAATTGGCAACTTAACTGGCTCTCAAGTGTCGTTCTTCTCAAGAGATTGCATTTCATCATGCATGGCAGTCATCTATCTTTCTGAATCACCAGAAAAAATAGCCTTTAAATAAGTTGAAGGTTCTGCAGTACCTTCAATTTCTTCTACCACATTTAAACAATAAGCCACATGGTGGCTTTTTCAATCAACCTCTTGGGTGCTTGAATATTCCTCTTAGACATGTCGATTGCAATGGAATGTTGTGTTGGTTGTGTAATAATAGGAATATTTTGTATGTTTTTCTTTTTGGCTTCTGGTGTAGATCCTAAATCAATAACATGCTCCACCTACACGCTTGATTTCTGTTGTTCCTCAACGGGAACATTAATAGATGGTTTATTATGCAACATAGCAAATTCATCAAAGGTAACATCTCTGTTAATAACCACTTTTCTAGTTTCAGGATTCCATAATTTATAACCTTTCACACCAGTCTTATAATCAAGAAAAATATACTTAATAGCTCTAGACTCCAATTTACCATTATTAACATGAGAAGGACAGCCAAATATTCTTAAATTTGAATAATTTGCTGGAGAACCAGACCATACCTCAATTAAAGTCTTCTTATCAATTGCCAGATTTGATGACCAATGGATTAGATAACAAGCAGTAAATGCGGCTTTAGCCCAATAACTTCTAGATAAGCTAGAGTTTGATAACATACAACATACCTTTTTTATGATGGTTCTGTTCATGCGTTCAACCATACTATTTTGTTAAGGAGCACCTAGAACAATGTAATGCCTCACAATACCCTCTAATTTGCATAAAGCTTCAAATTATCCGGAACAGAACTCCAAACCATTATCGGTACGTAGCTTCTTTACATGCTTGCTAGTTTGTTTTTCAATCATAATCTTTCACTCCTTGAATGTTTGGAATATATCTGATTTGTGCTTTATGAAATATGGCCAAACTCTTCTAGAGTAATCATCAATGATAGTCAATATGTAGCTAGCACCTTCAAGCGATCTGAGTGAACATATTCAAATATACCTTTTGTAGAGTGGGTTGCAGTGCTAAATTTTACCCTCTTTTGCTTGCCGAAGACACAATGTTCACAAAATTTTGACTTATCGATACTTTGACCATCAAGAAGTCCTCTTTTGCATAACTCTATTATGCCAATTTCACTCATATGCTCTAGACGCATATGCTGAATAACAGCATTACTTGAAATTTTAGTGCCCCACAGATGATATAGGTCAGCAGCCTTCATATCACGTTTTATCACAACAACAGAGCCTTTGGAGGCCTTCAGAATTCCATCTCCATCTGAATATTTGTGCCTATTAGCATCAAGAGTACTTAGTAAGATAAGACTTCTCTTTACATTTGGGATATGTCGAACATCCGACAAAGTTCTGACGGTGCTATCAAAGATCTTGATCTAAATAGAACCAATGCTTGCAATCTTGTATGGTGTATTATCACCCATCAATATGAATCCACTTGGTGTAGCTTTATATTCAACAAATCACTCAGTTCGGACTCATGTGGAATGTACAAACTGAATCAAGAATCCACTTATCGTCACTTTTGAAATCATCGGTAAAGGCAACGAGAACATCACCATCAAAATCTTGCGTAGTAACAGTGGTGGCTTTGACTTCATCCTCTTGTTGATCCTTTTTGAAATTATTATTCATTTTCTCCTTTTCCTTTAACCACCAGCACTTAGATATGTCGTGTCCACCTTTCTTGCAAAAATTGCACAACTTGTACCTTCCTCTAGATTTTGATCTGTCTCTGTAATTTTTGCTAGGGCTCTTGCCTTTTGATTTGCCGTTTGAACTCCTCTCCTGTTGTCTACCACGGACAAGCAGGCCTTCAGCATGAGAACTTGAACTTTCGTTTAGAACCATGAGTTTCCTCTTTTTCTTCGCATGCAGTGCTTCATACACTTCATTAAGTGTAAGAGTGTCTTGGCTATACAGTATTGCATCCTTGAATGTAGAGTATGACCTAGGAAATGAGCATAAAAGAATAATACCCAAATCTTCATCATCATATTTTACCTCCATAGACTTGAGATCCGAGATTACTTCTTTGAATGCTGTCAAGAGTTCAATAATGACCTGCCTTCTACACTCTTGTGCAGATAAAGCTTCTACTTCAAATACACCTTGCTGGTCAGCTCTTTGGTCATGCAAATCTGCTCTAGCTTCAGCCATAATGCGGCGGCGGTTTTCCCCTTAATTAAAAACCTTCTGCAGAATATTATAATTTGATAGATGAAGATAAATTTAAGATAAGGCATTACTATCTTTGCACTGTTTATCCTCTACAGACCATACAGTGGGCATATTATCAATCTCCAAAAGAGCATCATCCAAATCGAGCTATATAAGAATAGCTCGCATCTTGACCAAAGAAAAAAAAATCTTATGCCTCAATCCAATAGCCGAAGATCATATTTTAGAGTCACCGTGTACAAGAAATAAAAAAATCGCTCTCTCTCTTTTATTTATTTATTTACTTCTTCGCTCCGCTGGCCTTGCGTCGGTTTGGGCGCAGGAGATGTCGGCGCCGAGTCCATCACGGACACTAGCAAGCCCGGCTGGCCCTTGGGTTTTCTGTACAAACAAGGCTAGGATCCAAATCTCAGAGCATGCAGTTCACGGCCTATACGTGTCCTGCCCTGCTAGCTAAGCTAGATCGGTCAAATTGTAACAAGTAAACAAGGTACGTGCGGCCAAGAGCTATCAAAAAGAGGCAAGAACCTGCAAGCTAGGTCGACACTGGCCGGCTAGGACGAAATCAGGCCGACCTGCCGGCTTCCAAATTAAAGCAGTCTACTCTAGGGTGTCACGCTTGGTTTCCCTGCAATGGCTCGCTTCCTCGACTATCAGTCAGGTACGTGATGGTCTGCTTCGCGGATGACCGCCTGACCGGTCTTGACGCCGCGTGTACGCCTTCACGCGTCCTCGCCTGCGTACACGAAGCAGCGCCGTCCTCTTCTCCTCAGCCCGTCCAATCTCTGATCTTGCGTCGCTATGCTCTGTTCGCTACCGCTTGTTGTAAATAATTAATGCGCAGAAAATAGTATAGAACAAGAGATATGAATTTTTACGTAGAAAACCTTTACGAAAAAAAATCACGGGTGCTCGAAGACTACACTGTACAAGGAGATATGTACAATAGAGTGTTTGCTCTTGTCATAGATTACATGGACATATTTTCAGTGGTATAGGTCAGATAAAAGATAAAATTAACTAATCAGAGATAGAGTAAAGATTTGTACCATACTCCAACTCAACATACTACTTATCGATAAGTTAGTGATAAGTCAGTGAATCATGATAATCAAGCGGACCCTACGCGAAACCATATAATTATTACGTGGCCTTCACTTTCGCCGAATCAGACAACCTAGCCGGCTGCACGATAGGCAGCGCCGGCCGAGCATGCATGATCTCTCGCGTAGATCAAGCCAAACCAGCATGCATGCAACGACTTGCAACTTGCGATGCTACAGGCCGTAAGCCAGCCCGTACGTAACATCTCGCGGCAGTGCAATGTTACCTGTTTGGAGCGTATTGGAAGGTATTTCGGTATTCCCGAGCGCGCACATGTTTTTGTCCAAAATACAAGTCCAGTGGCTAATCTACGTTGAAAATAGTTAGAGGTAGGGTTTAAAGAACTAAGCTAAAATTATTTTTATCAAAAACCGAAGTAAACTAAGCTAAATTAAGGTAACCATGGCAAACACAGTCTTCTGCAATTCAAATTTATATACATATATATAGCAAACATAGTTTTATGCAATTCAAATTCATATATTAATTAAAGAGAAATAAAAAAATAGTGTTCTGCTACATTATCATAAACAATGCTTTTGCGCACAAAAGCATTACCAAGACTAAGTAATCTGAAATCAGCTCAGGCCAGAATTAGGATTAGAATTATACAATTGGCATGTACAGTGGTCCTTTCTGTCCTATCTGGTTGCATTTCATTGGCTAAATCCATTCCCAATATCGCATATGCCGGTGACGTGCTCTGTCCTCAGATTTGTTTATACTACTATCTATGCATACCTCCGCTGTCTTCGTCGGACTTGTGAGTTGTGATCGAGATGGGGTGAAGAAACGGGACGTACGGGGCGAAGGGACGATTTAAGGATATAGTTAATCCCGAGGCGTATGATCCTTCTCCTCCAGTAAAAGCGACTACGGATGGATTTGTATTTTGCTTTTGTACTATGTTAGATTATGCATGGGAGGTATCTTCTCCCGGGGAACGTATGGTTTCTCGCTTATATATAGTGTCTTACCCGTGTAACCTAGCATCCATGCCTCCTCCTATTACTCTCTTTTGCAAGCTTGTTAATCCTGAGCACTGAGCAAGGGAAAGCAGTACGTAGCCGATCGATCGCAATGACAACGCCCAAGATAACTTCAGTTGTCACGGCAATGGTGGTCGGACTTGCCATGGTGTCCGTGGTCACTGGGTTTGAAGGGACTGCGACTTTCTATACGCCTCCTTATACACGTTGAGTCACTTTTACCCCTATATTCTTCTGAACTTGTAATTTCTCTCTGTTTGGAAGCATAGTTTTTCAAAACTACGGTTTTGATATACTATAGTTTGCAATTGTTTTGTTATGAATACCATAGTTTTACTAAACTCCTTTGAAACCATAGTATTCCTTGGAACTACCAACTGTTTGGATGCAACATCACAAACTATGGTATTTGAGTGAAAATAGGCAAGAAGCTAGCTAAAACTATGAAAACTTTAGGTTGAGGTGGAGTTTCAAATACTCCAAAAATACAATAGTATCTACTAAACCATAGTTTTTAATAAAGAGTTTTTTGCATGGTAACCAAACACCTTATGGTATAAAATACCATGGTATTCTTAGAAACCATAGTATTACCTAGAAACTATGAAATACATTGCTTCTTAAATGTAATGCTGCACATATATATGAAAAAAAAAATTCCCAAGAGAAGGCATATGCCTTTCGTTCTTAGGAAAAAAATTGCACCAAGCACAAGCAGTGTAAGCTCTCTATCGTGCATGAAAGCAGCGTCGGCGTGCACTGGGAACCAGCCGGAGGGGACGATGATCGCGGCGGCGAGCGACGCCTTCTGGAACGGCGGAGCGGCGTGCGGCAAGCGGTACTTGGTCACCTGCACCGGCGCGACAAACCAGGGAGTGCCGCATCCGTGCACCGGCCGGAGCGTCACCGTCGAGATCGTCGACTACTGCCCCGCGGGATGCCGGGGCACAATCGACCTCTCGCAGGAGGCCTTCGCCGTCATCGCGAACCCCGACGCCGGCAAGATCACTATCTCCTACCTCCAGTACGTGACACAGTTAAATTTATGCACTACAGTCTACAGAACAAATTATGACGGCTCATTCGTCGTTCGCTCCATGTGTATATGTGATCATTTGCAGGGTCTGAATTCTACAAGGTGATAGATGAAGACCGTATCTAGTCAATAAAGTTTATCTTCAGATATGACCAGCTTGGTCTTAGCGTTTCTCCTAAAAAAATGCATCTTCAGAAATCAGAATGGCTTGAAGCAACGGATGCACGAAGGGTCATTTACTCATTTTCTAGGCAAATCCAAGTTGTACTCCATTTATATATTTGAAGTTTCATGGTTACATGGTTTGAAGTTTTCAATTCAAGTAATATAGTGCTTCTATACACCGTCTCTTAATATAATATAAGTTGCACAAATTTTAAAGTAAAAAAAAAGATAAGTAATCATCTTTTCTACTTTTCATTTATACTTTAATATTTGTGTAGCTTTCAAATAGGGATGCATATAAGGCCCGTTTGGCAACTTGGAACCGGATGTTTCTCCTAGAATCGAAATAAATCCAACCAAACGGAATAGAACTGGAACGTTTCAAAGTTTAAACGTTTCGATTTTACATCTGTGGTTGAATCGGCTAACAACCCGTTCCTCGGATTCTGATTCTACCTGAAACGTTTCTACCAAGAATCCGAAACCGTTTCCGTTTCTACTAGAATCTGGAACCGTACCAAACGGGGCCTAAATATCTCTTTTCAAGTAATCGTCTTTAGCATACTCACCCAAACATTTTTTAGTTCATTTATAGTGGGGTTTCATTTCAGACTGTCGACTTAGTTAATCGATGATGTAATCGACTCTTCGTTGAATTGGGAGGCATTTCCCTGTGCAAGTTGTTAGCCACCATGGCGCAACCTCGGGGATATTCTCATCATTGGACTAATTAACCTGGTGGCGTACGTGTTGACTGGCGTACATGTGACTGTGGTTTGCTCCAAAACAGCGGCAGACTAACAATTTACGGGGGTCTATATTTCACACGTATAATTCTATAGTTTTATATAATAATTTTATAATAATATAAATCTAATACATATATTTAAAATTTACTAAAAGTACAATACAAATAGTTTTAAGGTCTTAAAAGTTACAAACCATCAAAATCGGAACCAATTCAATTAACAAATTTGGACTATTAAAGAGATGATTTTGTAGCGTTTCCTAGATTTTTTGAGGTACTCTGCACCCCTAGTTCCGTTCCTCCTCCAAAGTCAATGACAATTGGTATGCCGGAGGTGGCGCTGTGGCCGGCTCTGGCTAGACCGCTAGACAGCACAGGTCTGGCGCGGATTACTGGGAGCAGGGGAGAAAACTGTAGAGAGGGGTGGCGGGAGGCGGCGGCGGGATTGGCTACCGGCAACGGGGGGGTCAACAAATTTCAAGGGAAAACCGCCATGCCAAAGCCACCTCACTCGACCAGGCTGAACTCATTTGTTCAAGTTGAAATGCCAAAGCATGCATCTCTCTGTTCGTACCCGTAGGGATCTGCAGCAAACTTTTATCGCTCTCGCTTGCATTATTTTTGAAACTCTTGTTTCAGAAATTTTGATTAGCGAGATTTTTAGAGAAAAAAAGGAGAACCAAAAGGAACATGTATTATGGATATTGTTGTAGCATGTGCCAAAAGATAAAGTTTTTGTAGAGCAGACTAGCGCTCGGACGTGAATGCTCCGATGCAATATTTTGAGGCAATATATGCAACGTCTCCAGCAAACAGTAATCATAATCGGGCATCAATGGCCAAGTAGATACGAGTCCAACGATCTCGCATCCAACCACGGCGACTCTCTACGAGCTCCATATCTAAGTCAAGTGATGACGCGGCGGCTCAGATATCATTTTTATTGCCAACGATAGGATGCAACAGATTCGACAACATTGACATCGGATCCGGCCATATCTGATGGTGGTACGACACGGCCAGAGATCCAAACAAAGCCAGGGAAGAGAGACATGGAAGCAACACAGATGTTGTGGGTCTTCATCGGGCCTATTATAGGAAAGGGGAGAGAGGGCCGTATGTGGCCTGATCTTTGGGCCAATTAGGGCTAAGTTTAGTATATTTTTTAATAATTATCGTATTTAGACATGAGTCTATTTCCTTTTTGTTAAAAGAATCACCCTATATATATAAAGAGAGGATATGCAGAAAAGGCATGCTTGGTTGCCAACAAACCTAATTCTTAGGCGCTGCCGTCGAGAACCGGTCGGTGGCGTTGTACCGCCAGCTATCCGGGCGTGGCAGCCGCCAGGCGCCACCCCCTTCGTCCCGTTCTGGTCTGCGTCCGGGAACTAGGGCGTACCAGCGGGAACATCCACAACAATTGATATCAGATTCAGGCGATTATTCGGCAATGGCTTCTCCCGAGGAGCGGCTGACATCGGTGGAAACCGCCATTGAGAAGATTCAGCAGTCGATGGTTGAGTTGCAAACAATGATGGCTGAGGTGCTTAGGACCGATCGGGGCAAAGGGCCGGTGGTCGAGTCAGGGTACCAGGAGGAGACAGGAGCTAGCGAGGTGCCACGGATGGTCTCGGGGTGCCCAGGACTTTGTCCGCCTCGCCAGCCGGGCCGTGATCTTCACCATGCAGGCAGAACAGGCGGTTCGCCCGGTGATCCAGTGGAGCGCCGGTGGGTATCGCGTGCCCCTCGGTACGAGTTGCCGGTGTATGATGGGACGGAAGATCCGCTGCTGTGGCTGCGTCAATGCGAACGTTTCGCACGAGTGCACAACGTACCGTCCCATGAATACGTGGAGATGGCAGGTTTGCATCTGCGTGGCGAAGCCCAGGAAGTTTTGGATAATTGGGAACAGGAAGGAGGTCCAATCTCTTGGGAGGAATTCTACAACACCTTCTTGCTCAGATTTACTCGCCATCCCAACGCCGGTCCTTTAGGCGACTTGGTGAATCTGAAGCAAGGTGATCGCTCGCCATGTGGATGACTGCAGCCGAGAATTCCAGCGGTTGTTGGCTCGCGTCTCGCGCCTGGGGAGAGCTGACCAGATCGAGACTTATACGACGGGACTGTCCGTCACCTTGGCGGCTGACGTCCGTCGGGACAGGCCGCGCAATTTGGCGGAAGCTATGGGACTGGCCAGGGAGGCGGAAAGGAGGGAGGATGCGTGGATCGCCAAGGCTTCACAGGGGCTGTCCCAACCGGGTCGACACCGCCCTGCCTTCAGCCGCGGCGTGGCGGTGACGGCGGCTTCGGTTCCGGGGTGGCCTCCGCCCGAGATAGCAGCGCGCCCTCCCTCTGCAACGGCCACTCCAGCGCAACCACAATTGCCGCGGACCAGGTCAGGAGCGATCGATCGCTTTCAGCGATCTCCTTCGCCGTCGAGCAGTCGGTGGCGGCATCTTCGCCGTATCGGCTCCGCTTGAGTCCTGATCAACTGACGGAACGCCGTGCCAAAGGTTTATGCTATAACTATGATGAAGTTTATACTCGCGGCCACCGCTGCAAGCGTCTGTTCTATTTGGAGGCGGCTGATGAGGAAGAAGAAGCTCCGGAGGGGACCGCTCTGGAAGTAGAGGAGCCTTCTCTCTCGGCCATGGCATTGCGGGGACCCCTGGTCTGCAGCACCATGCAGGTTGAGCTGGAGATGCAGGGTTGTCGTCTTCTCGGTTTGGTGGATAGTGGAAGTACTCACAACTTTATCAGTGGTTATGCTGCCAACGTTATCAACGCCACACTGGAACCAGGGATGGAGCAACAGGTGCGGGTAGCTAACGGGGAGCAATTGCCCTGCCTGGGGAGGATTGAGGCTAGGCAGTTTTGCATCGGCCAGCAGGCTTTTTGTGCGCCCTTCCTGGTAATTCCATTACAAGGATTTGATGTCATTTTGGGTGTCCAATGGCTCCGCACTTTGGGCGATATCCACTGGAACTTCGACTCCAGGTGTTTGCCTTTTGAAGATGGGAACAAAAGGGTCACAATCAAGGGCATTTTAAGGGAGAAGGGTGCTAGCAGTTTCTTTCTTCAGCAGAACAGGAGGCGCAATTGAATGATCTCCTGACTTCCTTTCAGGATGTTTTCCAGGAACCCCAAGGCCTACCCCCTCCTCGATCTTGTGATCATCGGATTTGTCTCCAGGAGGGCACCGACCCGGTGGTAGTACGACCCTATCGTTACCCATACAGGCAGAAGGATGAAATAGAGAAGCAGTGTGCGGAGATGTTGGCCCAGGGTATTATTAGGCCAAGTCGATCTCCTTTCTCTTCATCGGTTCTGTTGGTGAAAAAGCAGGATGGCTCTTGGCGCTTTTGTGTGGATTACCGAGAGCTCAACGCTAAGACAATCAAGGACAAATTCCCAATACCGATTGCCGAAGAGCTCTTTGATGAGTTACATGGTGCAAACTTTTTCTCCAAATTGGACTTACGGTCGGGCTATCATCAAATTCGGATGTATGAGGAGGACATTCTGAAGATTGCATTCCGGACTCATCAAGGCCATTATGAGTTTTTGGTCATGGCTTTTGGTCTGTGCAATGCACCGTCTACTTTTCAAGCTTTGATGAATACCGTCTTGGCCGACTTCCTCCGCAAATTTGTTCTCATGTTTTTTGATGACATTTTGATTTACAGTGCGTCGTTGGAAGAGCACCTTCAACATTTGCAGCGGGTGTTAGAGCGATTGCGCTCCCACAGGCTTTCTCTCAAGCAATCCAAGTGTTTTTTTGCCAAGAGAGAGGTTCTCTATCTTGGGCATATTATCTCAGCACAAGGTGTGACTGCCAGTCCCCACAAACTTCAAGCCATACACCAGTGGGCAGCACCAAAGTCCGTCATAGCTCTGCGCAGTTTCTTGGGCCTTGCGGGCTATTATCGTCGGTTTATCCAACATTATGCCACCATTGCTGGACCTCTGACCACTTTGCTTCATCGCCAAGGGTTTCATTGGACTTCAGAGGCGGAGCAGGCCTTTCAACGTTTAAAGGACGCCTTACAATCCGATCCTATCCTTCGCTTACCAGATTTTGATGTTCCATTTGTGGTTGAGTGCGATGCTTCAGGTTATGGGGTGGGCGCCGTGCTTCAACAGGAGGGACATCCCATTGCATATTATAGCCAGCAGTTGGCCGAGCGTCACCGTAAGCTGGCCGCATATGAAAGGGAACTTATTGGTCTTTCGAAGGCAATACGTCACTGGAGACCATATTTACGGGGTCATCCTTTTGTGGTGCGTACAGATCATGCAAGCCTCAAATTCCTCCTGGAATAGGCCCTAGTTACTCCTCCCCAACAACACTAGCTTAGTAAGCTCATGGGGTATGATTTCTCAGTTGAATATAAACCGGGCAAAGCAAATAGTTCAGCTGATGCGTTGTCCTGCGCTTTCCTACCCCGGTCTGCGCGGCTATTTCTGACTCCTTGACTCACCGTTGGCATGCGGTCCTGCGAACTGATCCCGAGATCCAGCAGCGTTGTCGCCAGGTGACCACAGTTCCTTTGGACTCAGCCGACACCAGCATTTCCCCTACCGAGCCTTCCAGTGGCCCCCGCAGCCCGACAGCAGCAGCAGCAATACCCTCACCCAGGTGGCAGGTCCGGGACGGCCTCCTTTTCAGGTCGGGACGGCTATTCATTCCGACGACATCGCCCCTTCGGCCTCAGATCGTTGCAGCCTTCCATGACCTCACCCATGAGGGGGTTCATAAGACCCTACATCGCCTCAGAGGTTTCTTTTGGGAGGGTCAGTGTCAGACAGTGGAAGCATATATCGCCAATTGCTCTATTTGTCAGCAGTACAAAGCAAGTTCATTATCTCCGGTAGGTCTTCTTCAACCTTTGCCAATTCCACAGCAAATTTGGGCAGATGTTTCTATGGATTTCATTGTGGGCCTTCCTAAATCTCAAACTATGACTGCGATATTGGTGGTGGTCGATCGCCTTTCCAAGTACTCCCATTTCATTGCTTTAAAGCGCCCATCCGCTGCTCCCATGGTCGCCCACCTCTTTTTTGATCGTGTGGTACGATTACATGGCATTCCGGAGTCCATAGTTTCGGACCGTGATCCTATTTTCATCAGCGCCAAGACCGTTTTTAAGTGATACTGTTATCTAGTCGCTCCTATTTTTTAATGGTGTTGTTCATAAATATAAATTGTATTTCACTTTCTAATATAAAATAAGTGTGATTCTCTCTATAATCCTAATAAATACAGTTTTTACTCTATATGCATGCATTGCATATAGTGCTTAGAGATAATAATTACGGATAATTTAATCATGTTCAATATATCTGCTAAAAGAAAATATGCTTATAAATTTGGATGTAGGGAGTAATACATTACCATACAAAATAAACTGCGCATTCCACACGATCATTTTTAGGAAGGGAGTGATTAAAGAAAGGTATATAGTTGCAACGATATAGTAATCAGTTTCATATAATTTCAGTAGAACATTCAAAAAGTTTCATATTTTAATGGGTTTCGTGCATTTTTAGAAGTTTCTAAAAGATTTCAAGCCAAAGTTTCAATGACTTAACTCAAGTTTCACAAAGTTTGCAACAAGTTTCAACCCAAAAATTTGAAGAAGTTTCAGCAAATTTTAACTAAAGTTTCAACAAGTTTAATTAGAAAAATAACACAAAAATTGCAAAAAAAAAAAAATCTTGGCATACTCACTGCAGGCCCCCACCCTTGGTACTCACCAATACCACCGCCTCCTCCCCCTACTCACCAAGAGGTGATGCCAACGCTCGAAGTTGCGTGTGACGTGTGCTGTAGTGAAGTTGAGCCATAAGGCAACATGGGCAAAGTTGGAATTGTACCGTTCTGTGGCCCATATAAGGAGGTAGGCAAGAGTTGTGCAATTTGGTGGATCCTGTCACAGGCTACGAGGAAGACGACGGATATGGTAGATCCCGTCACTGGCGTCCTTCTCCCGCCATGCCGCCTCTGCCATGTCTCGTTCACGCTCAACGAACTGCCGCTTCCCGGGCATCTACTGGCTCACTTGTGGCCTTGCTAGTACCACTCACTTGTAGCAACCATGGCTGCTGGGCCATTGTAGTTGTTTGCATTCACCACAACGCAACATGCCTCCAGGCGGTGGTGCCACACTACCACTACACCATGCTCTATCGTGCTGCTCCGTCTGTCCACAGCCACCGCACCATGCCACATGGAGGCAACTTGATGCGGCCTCACCGTCCATCTGTGACGTTGCCAATGTACTTATGGCGAGCAAAAGCGGGCGAACAGGGGAGAGATGGACGAGTTGATTTGAATGGTTTGTATGACTTTAGTTTTAGATAAGATCGTGAGTAAATAAGATAGTTTGAGAGGGCTCAATCTAACTATGACTATCCCATTGAAAAAAAAACAAATGTATATCATTTCCTAGTATTTATGTTTTAGGAAACTAGCTTTGGGAAGAAACTCCACCAGGGTGCCTCCGGGTCTAATTCATTTTTCCTTGCTATGATGTACATGTAAAATTGCAAATTTAGTTCGAAATGTTTGATCCTTGAACCTACAACCTACCGCTATGCCCAGGGTGCCATATTCTCTGCCTCCAGGGACGCTGGAAGGATCGGATGAGTGCGAGATTTGCCTGGGAGCTGTTTCTGGAGGGGGAGCAGGCGAGCAGCTAAAGCGGCTGCCTGCGGGCGCCAGTTGCACCAGGAGAATAAGCTAGATCTAAGGGATGGGTCCCCTCCTGCTCGACGCCGGGGAGGTGGGGGGAAGCTAATCAGAAAGGGAGGTTGAAGAAAGGGGACAATGGAGACTTGCGGAGAAAGGTCGGGAGTTAAGCTGGAGCCTAATTATCAGAGAAGGATGATGATATGCATAACAATTGCCGTTGAATTCCCAGAATATTGAATTTTCAAACCATTTTCTTTCATTGCACAAAGTTCAGCGCATACATACATCACCGTTCGTTCCTAAATAAATTAGCAACTCTGGGGCATGCTAACTATAAGCCTACACAAGTTAATTTTTCAGGATCGATGAACGGGAAAGGACCACGCTTTGAGCACCAGATCGGGCTACATGATCAAAACAGCGACCGAAACTGCATGCTAAAGCTGCGACGAACCGTTGTTGAGCATGCTAAGATTACCAGATATCTTTTCCTTGCATGCGGGGCAGATGAAGCCGAGAGAATCAGCCTGCTGCTCGGCGACGGTGCCAAAATGCTGGAACTGGCTGCTGCACCATACACATACGGTCTGGAGCACGCACCCGCTGACCATCTTCGACAAGGACAGGTCCCAGCCTAACTGGACCGGAGGGCAGCTCCCGAGCTGTGGGGCATAACCCAACATCAATGTTGGTTCGGGTACAGGTACAGAATTATGTCTGCTCATGCCCCCAAACTGCGGAGCTCCAGCTGAGGCCATCCTGAGCTGCTGCTCAAAACTAGGAAACATCTGCTGCTTCTGGCCACCAAATCCAAGTTGCAAATCGCACTGTTTCAAAACAATCATATTGTCATGTTCATCTCCAGAATGCTACTGCCACCGTTCCTGAATACACGTCATTCTAACTTTCAAATTTTTTTCCTAAATACATTTCATTTTACAATTTCATGGTGAGATTTTTCCATTTTTTTTCCTTTCTATACCCCTTTCCTTTACTATTTCCAATATCATTTACTATCATAGACTAGAGTAAGACATATCATCCAAAAATATAATGAAGAGCGATAATGCAGTCTTTATAGATGCACCTTGGTGGTAAGTGCAAAAACCTATAATAACATCTGCTCAGGGACACAGGGAGTATCAGATAACAGAAGGGCATAAACAAACTAGATTAACTGAGTTAGCAAGCAACGGATATACCTTTACGAAACTGAAAGTAATGTATAAAGCTATGAGCTAAGCTTAGGACTTAGCAGACTCATTAAGATAAGCGCACGAGAGAAGTATTTTCATTAGTTCAACTACTGCAATAGTTACATGAGCACGCTACATCATGCGAACTCATATTATA
Source organism: Guadua angustifolia (assembly GCA_036346375.1). Classification (NCBI taxonomy): domain Eukaryota; kingdom Viridiplantae; phylum Streptophyta; class Magnoliopsida; order Poales; family Poaceae; genus Guadua; species Guadua angustifolia. Next base: position 37,363,306 of record CM070516.1, on the reverse strand, counting down.
TATGTCTTCGGTTCTCAAGCAAAAATCCATCTTTCTTCCTTAAAATGTGCACTATGAACCCACAGAACTCAAAAGTGATTATTGATCAAAATAAAATTAACTGCAAAGTAAACAAAATCTTCTATCACTTGATGCATGTGGAAGCCAACAGAATAAATAACTCACTGAAGGCTAGATCTACCAGATTGATGTGAGTAAAATTTTCAAATAATTGTTAAGCAGGAACAGCATGGGCGTTGTAGAGTCAGCAAATGCTGCAAAAATTACCTGATCTTGAATAATTCTGCTCAGTGGAACATCCTCGACAGCACGAACCAAAGAGGTCAGGCTACCAAAATTAGTTTGCATGGACAAAAAATCATCAATGCTCCCACTTGTGCCAGGTGCCGGAAGTGAGTCACAAGCAGGATCCCCACCATTGTATTGATTTTCCAATTCACCGTCAGATTTTTCCAGTGCCTCAAGCATGGAACCGTTGATAGCAAAATCCAGTGTGCAATGTTCATTTGGTTCATTGCGACTGGTGGAGCCATTGACAAAAGAACTCCTAATACTGTGGATATCAATTTCATCAGTTGCAGTACCACCAGTCAGTGTGTTTAGGTCAGATAATGAGTAGCAGCTTGAGAAATCAGTTTTCATATTAATAGCATTATTCAGCTGGGCGAGGCTACTTTCTGTGATAGTACCATTGAAGATGTCATTGTTATATGCTTCAACATCAAATCCTGTTTCATTATTTGATATGTTCTGCGAGTTCACCAACTGTTCCTTGGAATTATCTTCGCATCTGTTGCCATTGTTCTTGATTTCAGAAGTCATTGAACAGGAGGAAGTGAAACAATCCACATTAATTTGAGCAGGAGAGATAGGGCCCATGGTTAAATTAGATTGATATACCATGTCATTTTTCTGGTTGACAATATTTTTAGCCTTAGAAGCATTGTTCTGGTTGACAAAGATTTCATCCTCACAAGCATTGTCATCATTAGAGCTAGCACCAAAGCATTGAACAATGATGGACGATTGATTAGCATCATCAAAGGCATTAGATGTTTCATACTTTGCACCAGAAACAGGAGGAGATATTGTTTCTAAACATGAATTGAGGTTGACATCCCTTATTCTAGCATCACTGTGGATATCATCATCTTTCAAAGCAGTCATTCCACAATCAACAATCTTGTCTTCAACAGGTTTGTCATTTTCAAAGCTTGTGGGGTTGGCCACATCCCCATACTTACAAGCTATGTTGCCATCATCTATCTCCATACCAATTGAATTAAGATCAGGCTCACCCAAGGCTGCAGAAAGTGGATTACTTTCTGCCAGGTTATTAAAATTATTTTCTTCAGGAACAATGCCAAATTTGCCATCGAGTTTATCACAGGGCTCAGAAACTTGTTTGGATTGTGTTATATCAATACACTCCATTGGGTCATCTGCATACTCGCTCTCACCTGGTGCGTCTGTTGTAGGAGGAACCTCTTTAAGTTTGCTACAAGTTTCGTCAGGCCTAATGAAATTTTGGGAACAATCTGCGCTGGGAATTTCTAAATCTTTTGAGCTGTCATTCTCGTGAACATTTGCATCGTTACAAGTACCAATTTTGCTTGCAACATCAACAGCAAGAGACTCACCAGCATTGTGGCATGCACTGTAATGGGTTTTATGGTCATCAGGATTGTCAACAGGATCCTTATAATCCCCAGAGACAGGTTCACCAACAATATGTCCTTTTTTCACTTCAGGAAGTCAGTCAACTCTTGAAGAGGGTCCTTATGATGCCCAGAGTCAGATTCTTGAGCAGAAGGTTCTCTTTCCTGTTCAGGCAAGGCAGTCATCTCCTGAAACCCACTTGGCGCTGCAGCCAAGGATAGTTGACCACCTATCACTCCTGAAAAAGGCCCATCAAACAGTGTTCCTGGACTCTGCCCTTGAGACCTTACATCAGCTACATCATGGCCAACATGGCCATGTCTATCTTCAGAGGTCTTCTGACATTCCTGAGTCTCACACTTTCCATCTTTGCTGACTCCCAGTTCGCCAGATTTACTAACCTTGCGCCTTTTAGCTTTCCTTTGGTGAAAGGACAACTGATGTTGCACATACGCACCCTGGTCACGAAAAGCCAAATTGCACTTCCGGCACTCTTTTGCATTTGCTTCTACCTGAACTTCATCCTTATGAGGTTTTTGTCGCTGAGAGTCACCAGAGTGACTGGACAATGTAACCGAAGTAACTGGCATTGCATTTTGCTTTTCCTCAGTTAAATCAGTTTGCTGGTTTAGACCTACAGACTAATTAAACATTCTATTGAGTTAGCCATGAAAGTGCAAGTGCACGGATAAGGTGCATACTGAAAAAAACTTACATTAACAGCACTCAAGTCATGCACGTTTGCATTTGCTTCTACCTGAACTTCATCCTTATGAGGTTTTTGTCGCTGAGAGTCACCAGAGTTACTGGACAATGTAACCGAAGTAACTGGCATTGCACTTTGCTTTTCCTCAGTTGAATCAGTTTGCTGGTGAAGACCTACAGACTAATTAAACATTCTATTGAGTTAGCCATGAAAGTGCAAGTGCACGGATAAGGCGCATACTGAAAAAAACTTACATTAACAGCACTCAAGTCATGCACTTCTGCACTGTTTCTCTGAATGTCTGTTGGCTTTGCCTCCGGATATCCAAGAAGAGACATGAGAAAGGAAGAAACTTCTCTGCAAGTAGCGAACTGATGTCCTTTGGGGCTGGAAAGTATGTTGTGTGCAATTAGCTAAGGCAAACAATGGTAGTGGCAAAATAACATGAAAAATACAATCTTCTACTGAATGAGATGAGACAAATATTCATAAACTACACATGTTGAGGCGCTGAGAAGAATACAACATACAGAAAAGGCTACAGACCTACAGTGCTACACTGTCCTACCAAACATTTACTATCTCAGTTAGGCTCTTCATTCAACAACTAGAAATTAACATGATTGAAAATGTCAAAAGGAAATACAATGGATGTTTTCTTCACCCGACAAATGTACCTTTCTTATGCAAAGCACAATGAGAGTAAGAATATATCTCAGAAAAGTGAGAATGTGTACCAACAGAGTGATATACATTAAACAGCTATTTGCAGATTACCGCACACATATCGACAAAGCTCACAAAGAAAGGCATGCCAAAAATATGAAATGACACCATTCAAGATAAATGTGGAATCATTTAAGGTTATTATAATAATTAAGCGATTTTGACTTCAACTATCTCTTGTCCGCAGTGGCTAGCTTCTATACGGAATATATGAAAAAGAAGTCTAAGCACATAATACATAAAACAATAAATGAAGATGATCAGATATATGCAGCTAGCAGCTGTTATCGTATCTGTTTGTCTGTGGCGCGACATGGATCTGAGGGTCACAAACTTACTGAGGTACATATACCACACACAAGGGGAGCGGCTATGCTCCTAACCTCAGTTTGTTGCTTCCTTCAGGTTAACGAATTATTGATATCACTGACTTAGAAGACATCTCCTTACTAAAGAGACAATATTTCTCCAATATAAGAATTAAAAGGGGAGAACGATCCTTATGAAAACCATTGCATATAGTCATATCGCATCACATTTGGAACACAAAAAAATCTTAATCATCCAAATCTAGAACACCAATTAACTGCCATCCACTACAATCGAAACAAACATGCTTGGGTAGAACAACAAACCTTACATAACGGCGGCAAAAAATCCAGGCAGCGCGCTCCTTCCGCTTGAGCCCAAGCAGCAGCTTCCAACCACGGGGCAGGTGGTCACCGAACATGGCGGCATCCACAAACTTCCTCCGCCGCCTCCGGCTTCCCCACTGCCCCTCCAGCCCATTCATAAATTCCAACAGCTCGGACTCGGGCCCCAGCCCTATAGTCCGCTTCCGCATCTCATCCCCGTACGGGTCCACCAGCTCCGCAAGCCTCGCCAGATCAACTGCCACCCCATGGGGATTCATCACCTCCCGGTCGGGGTCGGGGGGAGGCGGCATCGGCAGGGAGGACGCGGCGGGCGCCAGTGCGGTTACCGTGGGTACGATTAGGGTTTGTGGTTGGGGTGGAATCGGGGGTGGTGATGGGTAGGAGGGATCGTCGTGCGCGAAGAGGCGCTGGAGGTGGAACACGATGAGGCGATTCTCGAAGTCCTCCTCGGTGGGGGCGGCGGCGGCGGAGGAGGAGACCGTGGCTGGGTTCAGGTGGTGGGAGAGGTTGGTGGCGACGCGGTGGCGGGAGAAGGTCTGCTTGCGGGAGCCTGCGCTCTCGTTGAAGACAGCGCGATCGATCTTCGGGGGCGGGAGAACGTTGGCGTCGCGGCCGCGGTGGGGGTCGACGGCGTAGGGCGATGCGGCCGCAAGCGCCACGAGCTCCGATTGGGACAGCGACCGGAGATCGACCACATGAGCCACCTCCGTCCCCATGGTGCGCGACGGCGGACGGTGGATTTGGGATTGAGACGTGGGGTTTGGTTCAGGAGGAAGGAGACGCAGAAGGGGATGATGGATCCGACGATGGAGACGGGAGAAGGAGGGTGGGAAGTGGAGTGGGATTCCATATCGGACGGTTGTTACGGTGACTTTTTTTTTCGTGCGTTCGATTGATCAAAATAGAACTGAGGCCCGTACTCTAACCCACGCGACCGCCGCCGCTCCCAATGGCGCGCCGCCTCTTCTGCGCCACGAGAGCGCTCCTCCTGCCCGCCCCAACTTCCGCGCCGGCGCCGGTTCCAGCACCAGCTCCCTCGTCTGCCGCGGCCGCGGCCGCGGCCGCCTCGCTTCTGCCGCTGCTCCCTTGCAAGCGGCGCAAGAAGCTCCTGAAGAAGCTCAATAGCCCCCGCGTCGCGCACATCGAGCCAGAGGCCGCCCGCCGCGTGGCGGCCCTCGACGCCGTCCTCGACCGCGACGCCGCCTTCCGCTTCCTCACCCGCGCGCGGTCGTTCCTCTCCTCCTTCCCGCCTCCGCATCGCATCCCCCTTTCCGAGGCCGGCAAGCTGTACCGCGAGCTCGGCTTCCCCCGCGGCCGCAGCGTCTCCCGCGCCGCCGCCCGCCACCCGCTGCTCTTCCACCTCCCCACCGTAGACTCCGTCCCGCACCTCGCGCTCACGCCGTTCATGTGCTCGCTCCTCGACGAGGAGCGCCGGCTCCACGACGAGCTCCTCCCCACGCGGGTGCGGGCCGTCCGGAAGCTCCTCATGCTGACCGCCCACCGCCGCGTGCCCCTCGCGAAGCTCCACCACTGCCGCGCGGTCCTAGGCCTCCCGGACGACTTCCGGGACCGCGTCCGCGACTTCACCGACGACTTCCACGTCGCCGTCGACCCCGACGGCCGCCACGTCCTCGAGCTGGTGCGCTGGGACCCCGCGCTCGCCGTCAGCGCGCTGGAGCGCGACTTCGTCGTGGACGAACGCCGCGTCCGGCGCACGTTCCGCTTCGCCCTCCCGCACTGCCGGTCGATGCCGCTCCACCCCGAGGACGCCGACCGCCTGGACGCCGCGACCACGTTCCCGCTGGTCTCGCCCTACACCAACGGCGCGCTTCTCAGGCCGTGGACGCCCGAGGCGGAGAAGTACCGCGTCGGGGTGGTGGACGAGTTCCTGAGCCTGACGCTGGAGAAGCGCGCTGATACACCACATATTCGAGTTCAAGGAGGAGCTCGGGCTCACGCGGCACATGTACGAGTCGCTGCGGAAGCAGAGCCGCGCCTTCTACCTCGCCGGCACAGAGATGAACTGGGCCGTGTTCCTCAGGGACGCGTACGACGACGACGGCGACCTCAAGGACAAGGATCCCCTCGTGCTGTTCAACGAGAAGCTGCAGCGCTACGCGTGCATGACCGAGATGGATTCCAGAGAGAGCATTGCTGATGGCCGGTGAGTGATACTACAGAGTTGGATGCGTAGGAATCAGCGTTGATTCTTGTGGCATTTGCATCTCCGGTTCTTCATTAGGAGGTCACAAATGTGCATGCTATATACCGTTGTTGCTGGAATCACATTGCGTTCTGTCTTGTCCATAGATTTGTCATGTATTAGATGCTTAGTTCAAATTCGTTGGGCGCTTATTAGTTCATCCAAGTTTACGCTTTCATCAGTTATTCAGTTGTACGCCTTGTCCCAGATAGATGCTCCATTCCATTTGAGAACTGAGAATGCCCACCATTCGCCACTGCTGCGATCAAATTGTGTTTCCCTAATTTCAATCTAGTGTCTTTAGTCTTTACCTGAAGTCTCCCGTGTTTGGTCACTGGTTACTTTGTTGCGTCCTTTCCACTAGCTTTGACATCCTAACTCTGCCTCATGACTTATATGAGTGCCATACTTGAGTTTTGAATAGTAGTAGCAATTTTTCATTTAGAATATATAGAAGCTATTGCTTTATTTGCTAAAACGAACACCAATCCATCTCTAGCCAAAATTTAGGGTGTGTTTGGTAGGACTCCAGCTCCACTAGATCCGTGAATCTGGTAGAGCTGGGTATTCCTAACTCCACCAGATCCGTAGAGCTGGAGCTGTGAGTACATTAAGAGTGTTTAGATGGATCATCTTATTTACGTTTTAGACCAAAAATATAAACTTAATTCACTTTATTTTAGCCTACAAGTTTCAGATCTCAGATGAAGTTGAGATCTGGAGCTCTACCGGAGCTCTACCGAACAGGCCCTTAGCCTTTTTCCCCAAATAAGCACCTATCCGTTTCTCGTTGTGCTATCTGTGCCCTATTCTTTGCTTGATTTGCTAAACAGGTCTAGATCAACTTCTTCTCTGCATCACACCATACTGTACACAGGTCAAGTTTTGGAGCTTGATTGAACTGAGACAAGGCAAACCAAAAGTATTAATAGAGTTATTTGAGACGAAGACGAAAGCCAAAATCGATATTATTTCAAGAGGCTCCGCTTTCAACAGGCTCTGCGATGTTAAATATCATGGAGACTAGTTCATGACCATGCTGCTAATAGCATGTGCTTTGTACATGTAGTTAAAAAGGAAACCTTAACATAGCGAAGTTGCTACGCAGATATTACAATTCTCCACAGTAGGAACAAACACTGAAGATCCTTACTTTAGGTCGTTCCATTGAGTTGTAGATTATCCATTTGATGGCAAAGCCGGATTTAAGACTATTGCCATAGTTTTGTTGTGTTTTTCTTCGGACCAACACAGAAATGCATACTTCATTAAAGAGCAGCATGAAACAACACAAAAGCCCCAGAAGAAGAGACAACCATCCAGATTACCATCATGCCTAATCTGATACCAGGTATTCTTACAATCCAAAGAAACAGTAGGCACAATCATTAGGGAATATCAATCTGTTCCAGCTTGACACCCTCTACCAACTAGCAAAGAATCACAACATGGCAAGACAACGAGGGGAACCAACCTACTACTTTAATCTATGAGATTATTCAGAAAATACATCCTTAGGTAAAAGTATTATTCAGAAAATACATCCTTAGGTAAAAGTACTCCACATGACACAGTTGGTAGAGATAATTGTTAATGTTAGGGTGACAGGGGAGATGATGAAGATTGTAAAGCAATGGAACACGGTACAATACTAGAAGAATAGAGTTCAAAAATTCATGGATCATTCCATGGCTGCCAAGTTCCTCCACGTATTCCTACTTCTCTAAAGCGTCATCCATACCGTGACTGATACCCATCTGTAGGTCAGAAACATAAGGCGCGAACATATTGCACAATTCCACCAAAAATTCACCAACGATGGCGTCAAGGCGAACCGATTCTGACGCCCTTCAATCCAGTATTACTCATCAACGGCACCACCATGAGACGAATAGAAACAAACCCAGGAAATTCGCGTATGGTTAGGCATTTACCGAGGGGGTTGTGGACTTGTGGTGGCGGTGGTAGGCGGTTCGTGGCTAGGACGCGACGGGCTTGGAGTGGTGGAGGAAGGCGGCGGAGCAGAGCACGGTGGTGACGACGGCGAAGAGGCCGAGCGCGACTATCAGCGACAGCCCGGCCACCGCCAGATCCAGCATCAGCTGCGCGCCGTGGAACACCACCCCCAGCGCCATCGTCCTCTCCCCTTCCGACCCCTCGTTTCGTCGTCCGCGGTGCGTGCCTCTCGGGGAAGCTCGTGCCTAACATCATGGCGGCAGAGAGAGAGAGAGAGAGAGAGAGGCGGTGAGACACGCGGCGCGGTGAGGGCGGGAGAGGAGGCGGCGAGCCGACCACCTGGACGAACGCTTGTGTCATTTGGTGAACCGTGACGCAATAATCACACAGGAGAGATTTAGTATTTTGCCACTTCAAACATGTAGCTTCGCAAATTTGTCACTAGACCCATATTTCATTGACTCAGATGATCCCATATGTCATTAGCTCAAGTGGTATCATAATCAAAGAGTCAATCTTTGAAATGGCAAAATACTAAATCTTTCATCACACAGATACCAAGCGGTGGGCTGACACGTGCAACTGGGTTAAAATGCATACATTGCAGACTGTTAAAAAGGGGCAGAGTCGATGTTAATATAAACGGTAATGCTAAGTATCGGACATCCTAACACTTCGTAATATTTTTTTCTACGCGTGCAACATTTTCTAACAACGCGTGCAATATTTTCCTTCGATAAATAGTGAAATTTGCTACAGTAAAGGGATGTTGCAAGTGTTCAAAAAAAATGCTACACGCGTTGGTAACAAATGTTGCACGCGTAGAAAAAAAATATTTCGCGAGCGTCCGAAGAAAAACAAAAAATCGGACGTCCGACTAGTAGTATGTGCCTAATATAAATGGATAAGCGGCTTCAAGGTTGAGGAGGTGGGTGAAACAACCTGAAGGTTAACAAGCACAAAAGAGATCATAAACAACGTAATAACACACTTCATTAAAATAGGTAATAAAAGTAATTGCCAATTCATTATTCAACAAGTACCATACAGAATTTATACATCACAATCATATACAAATATGAGACAACAACTGACATACAAGGCTTCTACCAATGACCTACAATTTAATCTCCAAAAGACCTTCAGTTTAGAATACCTACAATTGTTAGTCGTTATAAATATAATGGAAGCCAATCAACAAGGACGTTAAGAAATAAAGTAATTGCCGTCAGACTCGAAGGTGATTAGATAAAGCTCATTGAAATACCAAACCGTCCGGAGTCAATCGGCGCCTCTCGCTAAATTGGGTATCATTATCTAGTGAAGTACAAGCATATTTTGTCGGGTAACCGTAGCCATAGGTGGATAGTACTAAAATATCATCTAGTAAAAAGTAATCCTTCCCATGGTAAAAGGATTTAAATGACACAGTTAAAAAGAGGAACCTAGCTAAAACCGACCATCCCTCAGTCCAACACTCCCCCACTTCCATTTCTCCCTAAACTGGCAACCAACCAAAGCCAACCGAGACCACCCCAAGAAGCAAGGGCATTGCCACCGAGCAAGCCAAGGGCGAGTAGGAGCACACTAAGAGTCGATAGTAGACAAGAACTAGGAGCAAGGGCAACCAACTGAGAGTTGCTCCCTAGAAGACCGAGGAGAAAGGAACCAGCCACATTAACATCAACCCCAGCCACCAGTACATCACATCATCACAACACCACATATCCACAAATCTCAACATCACTAGGTGCATAGAGATCGACACTTTTACTAACTTTAGAGACCAAGCCCTCAAATGCAGTAGGGAGAATAGGCAGTAGATGAGTAGAAATATTAGTGGTCTCAGAAGAGTAGTCACCGTAGGGCACGCAGTGTATGCCCCGACAACCACCTCGTACTCCCTAGCGTGCGTACGGGAGGATCTCGGGTGTCGTCAAAACCTTGGGCAACAACCCACAAGAATCATCATCAACCAGTGAAAATAACTCAATTGAAATCAATGAACTAAGCAAAATAATTATCTGCATCTCAGTAGGAAGAAAAAGGGGGAAAGGAAGTGGGTAACCGTCCATTGGAATGGCATCGAACGTGGGAGACAGTGCGGTGAGGCTGAGTTAGTAGGAGGCGCCGAGAGGCCGAGCTAGTGGGCGACAGGGAAGAGCCGAGCAGACGGGCAATGAGGATAGCTGTGCGAGATGGGCAACGGAGAGGAGCTGAGTAGACGGGCGACAGGGGAATAGCCGAGGCGGGGTAGCGGAGGAGGCCAAGCGGGGCTGGCAAGAAGCGACATCGACGACAAAGGCCAGGAGGCAACATCGATGACATGGGCTGGAGGCTAGGAGGCGACGGCATAGGGCAAGAGGGAGAGGGAGGGAGAGATGACATGGCAAAGAGAAGGGATGAGGATAAGAACGGCCAAGTGGGGAAATGAAAAGGAAAGGAAAAAAGAAATAAGGAAAAAAAGGAAAATAAATAATAATAATAATAATAATAATATCAGAATAAAGACTAGTATAAGCAGGTAAGTAAATAAAAAAATAAATATTGCTAGCAACCACCATAATGATTAAAATAGGAAAGACATACCTAGGTCAAAGCATAACCCAAATTAAAGTACGCCAAGTTAAAATATGATAAGTTAAATTATCTCAAACTAAAATATGACTAGTTACAATACGTCAAATTAAAATATCTTAAATTGAAATGCGGTATACATATATCAATTTAACAGAAGTCAGAAAAGGTTGGATACCATAAAATAATTAAAAACTTGATAGCCATTTGAGTTATGGTATGCCATGATTTCAGGAATTGAATTAAATTCGATCAGAGGCTACACACAGAACCCGAGTGTGGATGCTTATTTCCACACCAATTCCGGCAAGCATCTCTTGATCATATTTGGAGTAATTTTAATTAAATGTATTTGGTATACGTGTTATCACTGATGCATTGGAAAAGCTCTTTTTAAGAAAACCACAAATCGGAAGCTGTTGGAAAAGATGGTTTAATTGTGAACTGCACTGTGGCAATGATATTAATGTGCTTGGGATGGCTTGACCAACGATGGAGCCGGCGACATGTGTATGTGTGTGTATACACTTGGGAAATGAATCGTAATTTCATATCAACCATAGTGTGGAAATGACTAGAAAAGATTGTTCTATGAGGAAGTTATAATATCCACATGTAGCCCTGCGTGGCAATGGATTATAATAAGTTTCTATTTCAGTCTCTAATTATTGTTCTGCTATAACAATCTGAACGTAGTATATTAACTGATAAAGTGTCGGGTGCTCTTGATACTTTGTTAGTTAATATGCCGAGATAGTGTAATTACCTCAGAGTAATAGCGGTGTTATTGTTATTACCCTGGATTAATTATGCGGGCCACCACAGTGGTGTGATTTCCAATTTGATTCCATAGGGTATCACTGCTGCAATATGCAGATGATATTGTTCTGCTTATAGAACTAGAGGACCAGTATATTTTGCATTTAAAGTTCTTACTTTACTGCTTTGGAAGGATGTCAAGCCTCGGGATTAATTACCAGAGTGAGGTTTATGTTATGGGGGGTGGAAAAAGTGGAAGCTAAGCAGGTAACAAACAAGTTGAATTGTAAGTTGGGGATTTCGCCAATGGTTTATTTAGACATTCCTATCAGTGATCATGGACTTGGGATAAAAGCTTTTGATAGAATCCCTAACAAATTGACCAAGAAGTTGGACTGCTTGAAAAGTCAATTTATCTCCTCTGGGGTAGATTAATATTAACATGGCACAAAAGTGGCACGGTGTGCCGTTGGACTATGGAGCTTCAGATTCCAGCTTCTTCTGAAATCTGAAACTTATAGGCTAAAATAAAGTGAGTTAAGTTTATATTTTTAGTCTAAAATGTAAACAAGATTATCTATCTAAACACTCTTAATAGACTCACAGCTCCAGCTTCATGAATTTGGTGAAGTTAAAATTTTCAGCTTCACCAGATTCTTAGAATCTGGAGAAGCTAAATCCCTGCCAAACAGGCCCTATGTCTGGGCGGCTCGTCAGAGACAGGTAGAGCTGATTTGATTCGGCACGGTATGGTCTAGGCCTACCATCTATCGAGCCCATACAGTGCTAGCCCAGCACTTCTCAATGCCCAGGTCTAGCTAAGGATATGTGGGGTTGGGACCGTAATCCTGTTTCTATGCAAGATTTAGTGCAGCTGATGCTCCTGATGTCTGATTGATTACTCAATTCTTCTTAGTTAGCTGTTCCTTGGTCACTTTGGAATGTCAGGAACAAGATGGCCATAGAGAAGATATTCCTAAAGCATCCAAACGAAGTGATGCACAAAATTCTCTCTTTCATGCAGCACTGGAGACTACTGGCGAAAAGCAAATCAAGGCAAATGCAGTGATAGTGCGAGGAAGGCAATGGATGCATGACTTCAGAAATTCAGGAGCTAGACATTGAAAACTGCTGTCGTCTCACTGTCTTTATTCAGCTTTATCTCTGTTCCTTTGCTTTTGATTGTTGACTAACCAGGGTCGCGCGCTACGCTGCACCATGCGAAATTTAGTCACGCGACACTGTGTCATGTGAAATTTGATCGCGTGACGCTGCGTTGTGCAAAATTTGGTCCAACTGTTATTTCTGAAAAAAGGGTTCGAGGACGTAAATGTGAATTCATTTTTTCTCTAGGGTTTTCTAAAAAATATGCTAGCTAGGAGTCATCGGTGAATTTGCAGCACCACAAGTCCTATCTGTGCGTTGCAGCACCGCTAGAGTCATCGTCGAATTTACGAAAACGTGGGTTCCTTTTCGCGTAATTTTGGCGTAACTTCGATTTTTTCGAGTTTTTTTCTTAAAAAAATAGGATGCTAGAAGCCGTAGTTGAATCTGTGGACTGTTAGGAGTCGTTGGTGATTGCGAAAACACAGGCTCTCTTTTTTTAAAGAAAAACAACGGAGGGACATAAACGTCTTTTGGGGCCTAAATGTAATTTCGCTCTTTTTCGGGTCCATTTTGCTAAAACTAACGGGAGGATCTAAACATAAACCTAGAGGGACCTCAACGTAATTTTAGTTTTTTGGGTCCATTTTATTAAAAAACGATGGAAGGACCTGAACGCAGTTTTAAATTTTTTAGCGGACTTTTCTACACAAACACTGAGGTGGCGCCACTGAGCGGCCGGGGATTCTTTCCCTTATATTAAAGGTACTAGCTAGAATAACGCACTACGTTGCGTCGCGCACGACGATGCAACGTGTAAAATTTGAAAAATTTGGTCGTATTTTCGGTTTTCGTGTTTTTTTTAAGAAAATAGGTCGTTAGGACCCGTCGGTGAATCTATAGACTGCTATAAATCTTCGACGAATCTGTATTTTTTTGAGAAAACCGCGGTTAGGGCTCATCGGTAAATCTGCGGACTGCTATAAACCTTCGACAAATTTGTGTTTTTTTAGAACCACGCTGCGTTGTGCACGACGATGCAACGTGTAAAATTTGGAAAATTTGACCGTATTTTCGGTTTTCGTATTTTTTTTATAAAAAATGGGTCATTAGGACCCGCCAGCGAATCTACAGGCTGCTATAAACCTTCGACGAATCTGCGTTTTTTTGGAGAGAACCACGATTAAGACCCATCGGTGAATTTATGGGTTGCTATAAACCTTCGACGAATCTGTGTTTTTTTTAGAAAACCGCGATTAGGACCCACCGGTGAATCTATGAGCTGCTATAAATCTTCGACGAATTTGTGTTTTTTTAGAAAACCGCCGCTGCCTTTCTTTTATGTATTTTCAGTTTTCGCGTTTTTTTAAAAAAGTTGATAGGCCTCGTCGGCGAATATGTGGGTCGCTATAAGTCTTTGACGAATCTATGTTTTTTTTTTGTCAAGACGTATTTTTATTTTTGAGTCCGTTTCTCTAAAACCGACGAGAGCCAAACATAAAGCGTAGAGGACCTAAAGTAATATATTTTTTCCGGGATCCGTTCTGTTAAAAACTACCAGGAGGACCTAAAAGTAAACCGTAGAGAGACCTAAATGTAATTTTAATATTTTTCGGGTCTATTTTATTAAAAAACCCGTCGAAAGGACCTACATGTAATTTTCAATTTTTCAGAGGGTGTTTTCATGGGGGGTGATGTGGAGGGCCTGAATGTCAGATAATCCTCACCACTTTAATATATAGTATACATACATACATGAATACCCTGGTTAATGTCTATGTACCGCATAGCTTTCAATAAAAGCAGGGTCTACCCTGCGTTAAAAAAAGGGGTTAAAACGGAACTAACTGTTTCCAAATTCTTGCAAAATTAAAAGGTGCGAATTTAGAAGCAAGCGGCAACTTCAACCTATCATCATTGTGTGGCACAAAATTCCTGTAAAACTACTACATTCCGAACTCGGTACAGAAATCGAAATTAGACAAATTACGCTCGCAAGAGCAGAGCCTTTTTTTTTGGGAGAAAAATAGCAGTCAATCAAATAACATCTGTTTAGAAGCAGGATTGCCTTATCCGCAAAACCACAACAAGTGACAAAAACCAATAATCCTTTTACTGGAAAGCATACTATAAACGATGATCTATGGTGATAATACATGGAACGATGTCAGGTTTGTTAGAGCAGCCTACAGAAGTGATCAAAACTGTTGTCAGGGGACGATTGATTGCTTATGAAGGAATAAGTACATGATACAACACTGCCGACTGTACATGCTTTTCCAGCCTGCCTCCCAGTGTACCTTCGTCAGGTTACAGTGCCCTCTAGGATGAACAAGCAGCAGGCGTTTTAGGCATAAGAAGGCGGCTCTCAGCGCTCGAAAGTCGTAACACCTCATATTCTTGTCACTAAATCTTTAGAACAACCTGCTGCTGCTATGCAGCAGTTCAATCTTTCGTCACCATCAACTGAGTTCCTACAAATTTAGTGCAGCTGATGCTCCTGACAACTGCCATTACCAGCACCGGTTAGAGCTGGGAGAATTGTAAGCGAGCTGGTAGCCCATCAATTGATGTGAAGAATGGCACTACCAATCTATTGGCCTCAGGAGCATCTTAAAACCGTGCAACAGGGCAGCAGACAGATCCCTTCGAAAGGAACTGGTTAAATCTAGGATGTTCATGGCTTCATGCACGAACTTCACTACTTATGTAGTCTCTTGTTAGCAGCATAAGAGGATGCCAGCCTTTTGCCCAGAGACTATCCTCGGGTGACCAAGATATGGTGGAAGCCATTGTTGCACACCATCTCAGGTTCAGGCTGTCGCAAGATATTCTTCAGTAGCTTCAAATATCTTCATGATCCTTAATTCAGCGTCTGGCTCTTCACTAAGGATTAAATCTTCTAAAATTACTCGTTTTTCCTTAAGAATGCTGGCATCCTCGGATATCATTCTCACATTCATGATACACGTAGGCACAAAATGTGTACCAAAGCATTGATTGATCGGGTTGCATATTTGCTCGCTGAATACGCTAAACAATATATTCAACAACACGAATCTGACCCTGTGAAGAATGTTCAGATATGAGTCTTAAACATTATTTTGGGAAAGAAGAGTAGATTGATTTTCTGGAAGACAACTCTTTTATTTGTCTCTGAGTATTGTACTGGAAAAACCTATATCAGGCTGAATTCCTTCAACTATGCATATGTCCAACAAATACAGTGCCCCTTCAAAACCCTTTTTTCCTAATACAACCTGTCATGGAAAAACTAGACATGAGACTAAGTAAATGACCCCAAAAAATTCAAATCAACTCAAACAAAGGAATAAGTGGTGTATTAATTAAAAAAAAGCATGGTGAGTACTGACAGCAAAGCACTAGCTGATTTGAAACAAGGCAACAATTTGCAGCACTCTATCATAATATTATAAACTGCAATATTGGCTGGAAGACCACAAAATCTCATCATCTTGAAGGTTCTTATTGCTTTGTGATACTGCAAGCCAGAAAAAAGGTCTCATCAATTTCAACAAGATCAAATGTTCCATTAAAATTACAGACCAAGCATCAAAAACAGCCTCGAAAACCTCATTTATACTCTCCAATAAAGAGGAAAGATAAACCCAATTCATCATTTCACACAACAAAAGGAATGGTAAAAGACAGTAGATACATACCTCCTTGGCATTAACCAGAGAATGCAACACAATGGTGTAGAGATCACTCTTCTGATAAGGATTCATGTTCCACAAGACATTCTCAGCTACATTAAAGTACCTCAGCATTTCCTCTATCATCCCCTCAGCTCCAAAAGCTCGTAACTGAAATACCATAAATTAAACATCAAGACTTCAAAGAATCCATTACTGTAAGAATCATCAAAGATCATATTGACAAGTGTTCTTAGTGCCAAAACCAGAAAGTTTTGGCAAATAACAACATGATATTTCACTAGGTGAACTGCTGGTCAGGACCAGCTGGTGAGGTCTTGGGATATGATCTCCAAGACTTCCACAAAAACACTGGTGATATGCTAGTTTGAAATTTGAACAGATAGAACAAGCCATCGTGCAAATTGTTATTAGATCATCACGCACAAGCAATATTCTATAATGCCATTCACAGCCAAGTGCTTCCTAACGCCCAGGCCTGGCCCAGCACACCCATATTAACAAGCATGTTCCAGCCTTACATACAACGGATTGAGATATCCTGTCCAGATCATACTTATCATAATTCATAAAGGATTAAACACTGAAACTGACAGTGGGTTTAGTACCTTACAGTAATCAAGATATTGCAGGGAATGTTGGAAAGGAAATAGAGAAGGTTAAGACAAGCATAAATCAGCTCCTTTGTTGGAGAGGCCATCATGAACAAACAACAAACCATTTACAAAAATAATTGGTGTGCATAATCATTAATTTACCACGATACGCTTTCAGGTGGCTGGATACATCATAAGTGACAGCAAGCTATCAGTAGCATACCACTTTGATGGCATGTCCAACTCCTTTCCCAGCAATCACAATCTTGATATAACCATCCTATGTAAATATTGATGGTCGCAAATCCAATCTTGTGCATCTGGGAAGAAAAGTTTAACATTTGACAAAAACATCAGAGTTCTCTGATGTGAAATATAGCTCAAGAAATTTCTGGTCTTCAAATTAACAACAAACTTTGTACGTGTGCAAAGTTTTTAGTTTAAATGAATGCTTTCACCATTAAAATAAGGGAAATTTGGAAATTGTGATTGAGCATATAACGGGTGGCTTATGAAATTGGAATGCAGAACAGACCAGCAGAAATGAATTCCACATTACCCTTCAATTGCTCATGTTTCAATGACTGATTTTCCACCTGAAACAGCTCAGGCTGAGCATCAATCAAATTTCCCACCTTCCCTTGAAATAATGATGGCAGGTCCAACAAAAGTATGAGATCTTCTAATTCATTCAGAGCAGGTACAGGAATGTCTAATCTTGATGATTGATATCTTCTTTTAGATGACACCCTCAGATGGTCCGTGCTTTCACTGCTTTGTCCAGCAAGGACTACCATATGCTGCAAGATATGATATGCAGATTGAAGGTCACCTAGTGTAGAAAAGTGCTAAAAAATGTCCTGTGCAATAATGCTTGGGCTATAACACCTAGTGCAGTCCTTCCATATATCATGAACTGCAGACAAATTTCTCTGTATAACTGCAAGATAAAAAGATATAACAATCAAACAAGCAATCTGTCACAATACATATATCTAAAAACATGTAATAAAGAGCACTTAATGTACTCCAATCAGCACCATACCTAAATTATGATAAGAGCTTCTATATCGCAAGAAACACTTTAGAAGACCAAAGCACGAAATATAGAAAAGGGAAGGGCATGTAAATTTTCACAAGAGAAGCAAAAGAAACAAAAATCAATATGCAATAGTTCTCAACAAAAAGGAAGGAAACCAAGCGATAGGGATTCGTGGTCATATATGATCATGTATTCAGCAAGAGGCCCAATTGAATAAGAAGTAACATAGACATAATGATGCACCAAAGGGAACAAAAAATCAAGGCGATCATATTTTAATTAAAAAAAAGGGTTAAGGACCAAACAGTCAACAACATAATAGACAATTGTATCTTATCATGGTTGTGGCCACAACAGGGAAGTCTGGTGAACTAATACTACTTGTCCATATGAAAAAAGAACTTCTGAAGATCATAAATTGGCAAATTGAACATCAGTTGATACAGTCCTTCAGAAGCTCACAGTATGTAATTTCGGACTTCCCAAGAAGATGAGTTTCCATTTTCTCTGGACAGCATGCAACAAGCACTTAAAAAGATGTTAAAAATTGGCAAAGTGCTGTGAATGCTTCCTTTTTCCCGTAGAAGACTCAGCCAATGAAGTGCCTACATGGGAAGATGATTGTGAACAACTTGTAGACTGCAAGGAGCTAAAACAAATCTCCTGTAAAAACTGATAATCTATTAAGGCATTATTCAATAAGCTGGTAAACATATAACACGAGCATATATAAAAGAAAAACTAAATTTCAAATAATTGCTGACTGCATCTACAAGAAAAAGAAAGAAATGATAAACCAAATAACCAGTTTCTCATCAAAAGAATTCATTAAAAAGAGTAAACAAATCATTGAATGTGCACCATGAAAAGCTTCAGTTTTATGTAAAGAATGGGCGTACTGGTATTGACATTTTGACTAGCTAGTATCACCAAGAAATGAAAAAGTTACACAGAATATAGTGTTTATTGGATTGTGCAAGTGTATGTTGCTATGAGTACTAACAATGCGCTATTTAGAGCAGTTAGACCACGGTACAAATGTATATATATGATTCAACAGATTAAAACCCGAACCTTCTAAAGTTACAAATTCAAAAAAAATTCTTAACAAATGAGAAGTATGGCATAACTCCTTCAAACACCCTCCTTTGCTAAGGGCTCAAGTGACAGATCTGTAGATGTTTTTACTCATATCAATGTCTTTCTCCTCTATGAGTTCCAAAGTCTCCATAACAAACTAGAAATATTGACAAAGCTCCAAAAAGAGTTATAATCAAAATGACTATACCAAACTTCATGCTTTGGGTAAAACATGCGTTTAGCAGTAGATTTACCAAAGGATCAGGTGCCTCTGCACAATACTCCAATATATAAGAAAAATGTTCTGAAGTCAATGCTCCATTGGTGTGTTGAAGATTCAAAAGCATAAAGGATGCTCGTTGCCGATCACCTCTACAAAGAGCATTCACAATATCTTCTTGCATGAATCTCCTAGCCAAAACTAGTCCTCCATGTGAAATTATCATACTCTGAAATCATCACAGCATTGATTATACACTGATGAGCAAACCACTTGCCTTGCAATAACTAATTATGGGTGCTATTCAAACCAGAGCGTCTCATAATCTAATGCAGCAGGTGTATACTATCAAAGTTGTATATATATTGCAAATGGAGGAAAAATCACAGTCGTGTGATTGGTTTCAGGCAGTGAGCCAAGACTAAGTAGTTACTAATACACATACATTAAGCAGTGAACTGCAAGGTGTCACAAAAATAAAACCTTCTACTGCCCTACACTAGCACAAATTTGATCTGATTTCCGCATTGTTTCCGGTTTAGTATCCATACCAACACGGCGAAACAAATTGCAAACATGGGGACAGGTCACAGTCCTAGAAACAACTGTTAAAGCAGTACATGAGAAAAATTAGCTAAAACAAACGAAAAGGTAAAATGGCCCGTACCGTTCGAACAAGTTGAAGCCTCTCCGGAGTGAACTCCACTAACCGCATTCGCCTGCGCCTGAAAAACTTTCAGCATTAGCATCCAAGATACAGGCACACAACAACACGAACAGTATAGAGTAGAAACTCTGCAGTACTGTGCAAGCAGCTCTCGATCTGAATGACATGACAAATCAACAACACAGAGATATGTGAGGACACAGGGATACCTGACCTGCATCGCAGGGGGTGACGAGCTCCTAAGCGATTTTCCACGAGAGGGCGGCGGGCGGGGCGATAGCTCTTAGGTAAGGATTGACCAGCGCAGATTGAGGTTCGGTGGGGGAAGCGTGGGGGTGGAGCCGGTCGACAACGCGCAGCCGAGAGGTGGAGGCGGAGTGGAGGGTTTTGAAGCCATTGCTTCTCTTGTCCTGGGCTCCTGGCCCATAAGGAGCTCCTTCTGCTATCATAGAAGGGGCGTATCCAGTGTAATCAGGCTTTTAGTGTAATAATCGTGTAATTTCACTAAAAAAAGTTTCAAAAAATTCTGAAAAAAATCATGGATGTACATCTCATCTTACCCCATCTACATATAAAATTTCATGATCAAATTCATCCTATGTTAAGAGTAATAAAAAAGACAAATTTCTGACAAACTTAAATAGTTTAAATGCACCCTAAATTTGTCTTTTTTGTAACTTCTAGCATGGGACGAATTTGATCATGAAATTTTATATGTAGATGGGGTAAGATGAGATGTACATCCATGATTTTTTTCAAAATTTTTTGAAACTTTTTTTAGTTGGATTGCACGGTGATTACACCAAAAACCTGATTGCACTGGATATCCCCCCACATAGGAGGGACGACACGTTATCTCTACTATATAAAGTGAGAGTTTCTTTCCACGTCATTTCATCAAAATTACCCATCATTGCCATTGCTCTTTAATTACCCACTTTTGCCCGCGTCACTTCATCAAAATTACCCACATTTGCCACTACTCTTTAATTACCTACCTTTGCCTGCGTCATTTCATTAAAATTACCCACCTTTGCCATTATTTTTTAATTACCCACCTTTTTCGCTATTAGTGCTCTTTGCAAATAAATTTTTTTATCGTAAATTGAGTTTTCGTTGCAACGCACAGGCACATGGCTAGTATATATCTTACATGAGAGATGCTTCAATGATTTTCTTTTTAATAGTTACATGAATATTAAAGTATGAATTAATAGTAGATAGTGATTACTTACTTTTTTGTTTGTATTAAGATTTGTATAACTTATATTTGAAGAGAAAGCATTGAAACATTGCTCATCTTTTATTATGCTTAGAGAGCATAAAAGTCAGCAGAGCTCAGTTGACCATATAAACAGCATGGTCTACCACGGCAAGATAGAGTCTATGCTACTCACATACGGTAGCGAGTTTCTGCTGCTCTCCCTCACGTGTTGTTGCACTCGCCCACCGCGCAGCTACGCTCGATCGCATTGCCACAATGCTAACCAATTTCTACGATCCTCGGGCGCGATAGGGGACACATATTTCTTGCCGCATCTTCTATTATAAGAGAGAAAGCCAAATTACCGCGCTGCTACACTCGGTCGCATTGCTATAATGCTAGCCAATTTCTACGCTCCTGGGACACGATAGAGGACATATATTTCTTGCCGCGTCTTCTATTATAAGAGAGAGAGCCAAATTTATAAATTCATGCACAGTCGACTACTCTAAAGAAAATGAGATATCAAAGGCCAGATAAGCGATGGTTTCGAATGTTTTGACAGAGGTAGAGGGAAGCGGAAGGTGGGTGTGTGCGGCACAGAGATGGTGAGATCTGCAGTTGCCTTGGTCGAGCTCGACGTGGGCCGTGCATTTTGGATTTAAGAATTTCATTGGAATTTTGTAGTAGACAAACTTTGTAGAATTTGTATGAAACAGAGTATAATAAAATCTTCAAAATGACATTCCTAAAAAAAACTACATATTTTTTGTGAAATCCTATATTTTCTAGACTGCTTAATGTTATACTTTAGCGATTAGAGACTCCAGTTATCCCAAAAATTACAACGAGGAGACATTGACACACAAGATAAGATAAGGTTTAAGCAAAGAATATTAAAGCACAAGAAGAAATTAGCTAAGGACTAGTGAAAACAAGATGTGAATATTGCTTGGTAAGCAACTGTGGATTATTGTGGAAATAAATTTTGTTTTTCTGTGTCTAAATCATGACTTCGTTGTCTAATACATATCCTTGCGATTCGAACAAAGGTCTGCTTGGTAAAGCTTCAGATTCTAGCTTCACCTGAGATCTGAAACTTGTAGGCTAAAATAAAGTGAGTTAAATTTATATATTTTGTCTAAAATATAAACAAGATGATCGATCTAAACACTCTTAAAGCCTGTTTGATAGAGCTCCAGATTCTAGTTTCACCTGAAATCTGAAACTTATAGGCTAAAATAAAGTGAATTAAGTTTATATTTTTAGTCTAAAATATAAACAAGATGATCCATCTAAACACTCTTAATGTACTCACAGTTCGAGCTTTATGAATCTGGTGAAGCTAAAATTTTCAGCTTCACCGGATTCTCAGAATCTAAAGAAGCTGAATCTCTGCCAAATAGACCCTTAATGTACTCATAGCTTCAGCTCCACAAATCTGATGGAGTTAGAAATACACAACTCTACCAGATTCACAGATTTAATAAAACTAAAACCCTATTAAACATACCCTAAGATTAACTCCTCATCCGCAGGACAACATCCATGAGATCGAAACCATGTCACCACTAGCATTGACTACTTTCTAAGACATTATCTTTACTGCCCACGTAAAACATCTCCAACCTATTGCCAGCTTTACTAAAAACTAGAAATATTTTCACGACGTGATACCATACGTCATGTGCGTTGTTTTTTCTTCGCAGAAACAATTTCATTTTTTCGGTGGTGTGTTTTTTTAAATCATCGAGAAAACGTGTGAAATGGTTAAAATGATACAAACACAATCATGCTTTTTTTTGCATTTATCTGAGGTCCTCTCACGAAGGATCTGCGATTGTGCTAAATCGAAAGGTCCTTTTCACGAAAAACAGCTAGAATGATCAAAACGTAATTCCACTCTTTTTTGGGTATTTATTTATGATCCTCTTATGAAAGATTCGCTTTTTTCTGAACCAAAAGGTCATTTTCGTAAAAGATCGTGAGAATGATCTATATGTAATTACGCATTTTTTGAGAGACCTACACAGAAAAAAAAGGAGCCGAGCCGGGCTCCCGGGCGACGTAATCTGCGATCTTTAGTATAGGTATTATTTCCTACAACATGATTGTTATACCCGAGTATTTTTAGAATTGTAAAGAAAAACGTTTTAGGCCTGTAATAGATTATGCTGAATGATAAGTTCACGGCTACAAATTTTAGATAATAACTTTGGTAACGTATGACAAACTCAACCTGAGACTCGGTGAAATCTGAAAATTACGTTCATATTCCAGTTTCAGCTGGTAGGCAGGAGGCCCTCCACATGCATGTGCGCCCAAAATAAAACCGGCAGGCAGCCCTCGCCCCTCGCAGTCGCAGCACTCCAGCCTCCAACGATTCACCAAAAATACTCCCAAATTTCTCTCTCAACGTCGCCCTCCCGGCTCCCGCACACCGCAGCCGCCGATGTCCTCCTTCCCGTGGCCGCCCACCGCCGTTGCCGCCCCCGCGCCGCCGCCGGAAGCAGCAGCAGCTGCTGCTGCTGCCACCCCCCGCTCCGTCTCCGCCCCGACTTCGGAGCAGCACCCGGTCGAGGTTCCCCCGTCTTCCATCTCTCTCTCTCTCTCTCTCTCTCTCTCTCTCGCGCGCGCGCGCGCGCTCGGTTTTCAGCTCTCCGCCGCTTGTGCAGTCCACTGAGCTCGTGTTAGGCTCGCGCAGGTGGGAGGAGATGCTGCCGCCACGGCCGTCGTGCAAGAGGAGGAGGAGGAGACCAAGCCCCAGTTGCCGCGGGACGATGACTCGTAATTGCGATCTCCCCCTTTCATTTGTCCGCTTTCTGTTTCCGCAATGCATGCTCTGTGTTTGCGTAATTGCCGATAGGAACGATGCTTCACTTGCAGTTTACCGGATTACATGAAGTAGAAAGTAGAAACTGTAAACGCACTGTTGTGTAGTCGCTAACCTTTGTACAGCTGTCAGCTGTGCTACATGGCCGATATGAGTACCGGTACACTGGTAGCAATGTGTAGTGTCCCTTGTGCACAAGATGACCATGGCAGGAATACCTCATCACTTTTGTGGTTTCCTTTGCACTGACGGGTACCACTTCATGCGTGAGTGTGACAGTGTGAGAGCATTTTGAGAGAATATAATTATTCTATATGATTCTATCATCGATAATTGTGTGAAACGAGTGAGAACCAAGGAGGGAAGGCAGGGGATTTTTTTTTCTTTTTCAAAAAACTGTGTCAAGGACCAAATGTGCTAGTTCCTCAGCAGAATATGGAGCTTTCCAATGTAAAAAGGATAGCATTTGTCCTCTAGTGGATCACACAAATAGTTCGATTTCATGCCTATACACTTCTTTTTTTTTGTTTGATTTTGATCCTTCACATCTTTAATGCCATCTATTATATCTTGTAGAGTTCAGGTGTCACGATCACCTTATCTTACAGAATGCAAAGCTTGGGAAGTTGATTTATACAATTTTGACTATGTAAGTGACTCAGTGAATTGTTTGACTGTCAATAAAGGTTGGCGTAGTTTTTTTCCGATAGAAGTGATAGGAGTTCAACATATCTAGTACTTCGAAACTAAAATTAGCAAAAGTAGAGTAGTGAAATCGAACTCAGCTTTACCCCCAGACGTAGCATGTGAGGTGAGCTCAACCTTCACAAGAGCTTCTCACAAGTTTCTTGAGAAGATCATTGGATCACGATACCTCCACACTGTTTAGGTGTCAGCAAACACTAAGGGTAACAAGCCAAATATCTTGTTTGACCTTCACCAAGTGTCAACACATGCACAAGTGGATACTCGATCCACCTCTAGAAACAACACATGCAAATAGAGAACTTTCTCCTTGCTCACAAGGTGCAACACATACACAATTGAGAGGAGAAGCTCACACTAGCCCAAGATAGTTAAATGGAATACCAAAAGTTTGTTCCTATACTAGTGGGTATTTATAGCTCACACATCAAAAACTATCCGTTGGGCCTAGAATTGGCATATTTCAGCAAGGGACCGGTCAGACCACTAACTAATAGCCGGTTCGACCAGCCTCATGTTCCAACAACTATAAAACTAGCCGTTAGACATAGCCTCGGTCAAACCTCCCTCACAAGCATAGGTCAGATCGCTCAATATAGGAGCTCAAAAACTAGGTTTCTGTCAGAATGTCCAAAACACACTGAACAGACATTTGGAATGATAAGCGGTTAGACCGCCAACTAATGGTCGGTCAGACCATCCTGGGCGGTCAGACCGCCTCTCCAATACACGGATACTTTAGAAAACTAGTGTATTAGTATTGGATACAATATCGGATATAGATACGGCCTCGATACGGATACATGCGTATCTTGCCCATATCGGTGAGTTTTCTATTTTTCAAAAAAAGAAAATAATTCCCGATACTTCCCCGATACTTTTCAACCATAATACCTCTATCAACTCAGAAGAAGATGCTAGAATCGTTTATTCCCATCCTACAGCCCCTTCTTGCTCCTTACACCACTGCCTCTGCTTCTCTCTTCCCCTAGGCTCCTACGCCAACATTCCTTTCCCCCTGTAGACAGTAGCGTGTGGCACCCCTCTCCCTGTAGATGCGATGATGCCCTTGGTCCTCACGCACGATGAGTTCTCCCATTAGTCCTGTTCTCCCCTCTTGACTATGATAGCGTGGTATACTCCCAGGTAGCCAGCGGTAACCAGGAGCTAGTGAGACGGCAACGGCTAGGAGGCAAGACATATGGCTTGGGTTGGCAGGAATAGAAGCACACAATTGTGGGGACGTTTGGGGCAGCAGTAGACTAGATGTCCTAAGTCGCTTGTTATGGGCTAATGGGCCTGCGAGATGATATGGCCCATTTTCTTCTTCATTTCTTTTGTTATAGTGTCTCTTTTATGTCTATTTGTATGTGACATATCACACACACACACGTATCGTCGTATTGGTGTTTTGGTGAAATGGTGTATCGTGGTATCGGCGTATCACGTATCTGTATCGGTATTGGCGTATTTGGGCATCCTAGGACCGCCCTCACAATGGCGGTTAGACCAACCCTGCTTTTCAGCACGTCCGACACTTAGAAAAACGGCTATAACTTTTCAGAATTGAGTGTTCTTGGACTCTATGAAATTGAAAATATTATTTAGAGGGCTACACAATCCATCTCTTTGCATGATCTAAAACACATTAGATCAATGCATAAAAGCACAAGCACTCCAAAGAGTTACCACTGTGGTTTTAGTCCAAAGATAAGAGCAACAACTAATCTTAGACTACGCCAAGTTAGGATGCATGAACTTCAACAATTTGCAAATTTTAGTATTATGCCACAAGAAGTAGGTGCATGGACTTCAACCTGAAAGAATGAGAAGATTGTGGTGAATCAGATGATCTCTATTGACAGAATGAGCACCATACATATATACAGGAAAGGCTATACATGGCTAAGGAAGCCTATCTTCTAATTATAGAAACATAATGATACAGGGGATGCACCAGCTACTAATGGCAAGGCGCAGCCTGATTAGGGGCAAGTCCATGTATGGACTTGGTAGGAGATATTCTTTAACATATTCTCTAACATCCCCCCGCAATCTCAGCCGGGAGCGGCGCGGACGTTGAGATTGGTGCGGAACTCCTGGAAGACGGAGGAAGGAAGGCCCTTGGTGAAGATGTCAGCATATTGGTGAGATGTAGGCACGTGTAGAACACGGACGTCACCAAGGGCAACACGCTCGCGAACGAAGTGAAGGTTGATCTCCACGTGCTTGGTGCGTTGGTGCTGAACCGGATTAGTGGAGAGGTAGATGGCGCTGACGTTGTCACAATAGACGACGGTAGCGCGATGAAGAGGTTTTCGTAGTTCAAGAAGAAGTTGACGGAGCCAGCAAGCTTCGGCAACACCATTTAAAACTCCATGATACTTAGCCTTGGCACTTGAGCGGGACACAGTGTGTTGCCGCTTAGAGGACCAAGAGATGAGATTTGGTCCGAGAAAGGCGCAATATCCCGAGGTGGAGCACTGAGTGTCAGGACAGCTAGCCCAATCCGCGTCAGTGTAGACAGTGAGATCATGAGAACGGCCTTGAGTGAACTGAATACCATAGTGGAGGGTGCCTTTTATGTAGCGAAGGATTCGCTTGACCAGCTGAAAGTGATGGTCGCGCGGGTCGTGCATGTAAAAACGCACGCTTCTTTGGGCGGCATGGGTGATGTCGGCACAGTGAATGTCAAATCTTGTAAAGCGCCGGCGGACTCTGTAGAGGTCGGGTTGGTGACGGGCTGACCGCCATCAGCCAAGAGCTTGGTGTGGATTTCGAGAGGAGTAGCGCAAGAGTGGCAATCTGTCATGCCAACACGTTGAAGAATCTCCGCTGCATATTTGCCCTGTGACAAGAAAAGACCATGCGTGGAGCGGGAAGCAGTAATACCCAGGAAGTAGTGGAGATCCCCGAGATCGCTCATGGCGAACTCTTGCTTGAGGATGTTGATGAAGTATTTGAAGAAGTCTTTGGGGTCGAAGCGATGAGGATGATGTCATCGACGTCTGTGAAGGTAAGCAGTGTCGGCACCGGTGTTGTAGATGAACAGCGAAGAGTCGGACTTGGAGTTGAAGAATCCGGTGGAGGTAATGAAGTTGTGAAAACGACTGTACCAATCTCGAGGGGCCTGTTTTAAGCCGTATAACGACTTGTTGAGGCGGCAAACATGATGAGGCCAGTTGGGGTCGACGAAACCGGATGGTTGTTGGGCATAAACCGTCTCGGTGAGAGTGCCATTAAGAAAGGCGTTCTTGACATCGAGCTGGTGAATTGGCCAAGCATTGTTGACGGCGATGGAGAGAACGGTTCGAATGGTAGCGGGTTTAACCATTGGACTGAACGTCTCGTCGTAGTCGACGCCGATCTGTTGGGAGAAACCACGGAGAACCCAGCGTGCTTTGTAGCGAGCAAGGGAGCCATCGGAGTTGAATTTGTGCTTGTAGATCCATTTGCCGGAGACGATGTTGGCGCGGGGAGGAGGCACTACTAGGTCCCATGTGTTGTTGCTAATGAGGGCGGTGTACTCGTCGATCATGGCCACCCGCCAATGAGAATTGTTGAGCGCACCGCGGTATGTTTTCGGCACAGGTGAAGGGGCGTCGATTGAAGCGGCATGGAGCTGGTACAGAGGTGGCGGCAGGGTACCATGCTTGCTTCTGGTAATCATCGGATGGGACGCAGCTGAGGGAGCCGATTGAGGCGAAGAAGGGGCGGGTGGTACCGGTGGAGGCCGTCGTGTGAAGACATCTTGGGAGAGAGGCGTGGGAAGTGGCAGAACATCGCCGAATCGAGACGTCGTGCTAGACGGCCGCGGTCTAGAAGAGTAAGAGGACAGGTCTGCCGATTATCGAAGAGTCTTGTGCGGGAGGCATGGTGGTTGCGGGCGGCAGGGGCGCGACATGGAGCTGGTCGGGCTCCAGGGGTGTGGATGTGCGGGCCGTCGTGCGAGGAGAGCTAGATATGGGCGCAGTTGCCAGAGGCGCCAGATCTCCCAAAGGCACGGTAGTCTCCAGGGGCGCATCATGAGGAAGGGAAGCTCCACCGAGACCTGCGTCAAGAAAAGAGTATGCCGAGGGAACAACAGAGGAAGTCCTGGCGAAGGGAAAGGTCTGTTCATAAAAAATGACATGGCGTGAGGTGATGATGCGGTTTGTAGTCAAGTCGAGACATCGATAACCTTTGTGATTGTCTGGGTAACCAAGAAACACACACTCAGTGGAACGAGGAGCAAGTTTATGTGGAGCCGTGGCAGAAAGGTTAGGATAACAACAGCAGCCAAAAACTTGAAGGTGTGTGTAGGCCGGAGGGGAACCATACAAGACGTGGAAGGGTGTTTTGTGGTGGAGAGTTTTTGTGGGTTGGCGATTGATAAGGTAGGTGGCTGTGGAGAGGGCCTCTGCCCAATATGAAGGGGGCATGGAGGCTTGAAGAAGAATAGTACGGATAATGTTATTGGTGGAGCGAATGATGCGTTCAGCTTTTCCATTTTGTTGTGATGTGTAGGGGCATGAGAGGCGTAGGTTTATGCCGGCGGCAAGAAAAAAGGATCTAGCTGTGGTATTGTCGAACTCACGACCATTATCACATTGTATGTTCTGGATGGAGGTGGAGAACTGGGTGGAGACGAAGGCGTGGAAATGGCGAAGGGTGGAGAAAGTGTGCGACTTGAGCCTGAGAGGAAACATCCAAAGGTAGTGAGTATAATCATCGAGACAAACAAGATAATATTTAAAACCGGATAAACTAGAGACAGGGGAGGTCCACAAGTCGCAATAAATGAGTTCAAATGGTTTATTGGTAGTAGATAAAGAGGAAGCAAATGGAAGACGAACGTGTTTGCCAAGTTGACAAGCATGACATAAGTGTGGCACAATTTTATTGGACAAAAAGGAACAACTGCTAATTTATTGTTGAGTTGGGAGAGAGCTTGGTCGCCGAGATGCCCCAAATGGCGGTGCCAAGTGATCTGATCGGAAGTAGCAACGAGGAAGACTTGTGGCTTGGCGTGAGGTTGGAATGGATAGAGATCGCCTGAGCTATTGCACCTCTGAATCACAGCCCGGGTATGAAGGTCCTTCACAGAGAAACCAAAAGGATCAAACCCGATGGAACAATTGTTATCTCTAGTAAACTTGCGGACGGAAACAAGGTTAGCGATAATATTTGGAGAGACAAGAATATTGGATAAAGTAAGAGGACGAGTAGAGGTTGGAAGATTTTGGTCGCCGGAGGCAACGACAGGTAGGCGGGTACCATTGCCTACAATGATGTTTGAGGAAGAAGGGATAGGGTGGAGGTTTGTGAGGTTACCGGAGTCGGAGGTGAGGTGGCTAGAGGCGCCGGAGTCCATATACCAGGAGGTTGGGTTCGGTTGCTGCAATGTCATTGCGTTCATTGCTTGGATGAGAGGGGTCTGGTCCCAGGAGAGGGACTGAAGACCGGCCACAGGTGGTGACGAATACGTATACCAGGGGTACCCCACAGCAAGGTATACATCTATTTCAAGATCGTCTTTCTCTCAATCACACGGACATGGCAGCAAGACCAACAGCGATGCAGAGTGCTGAAGAGGGTATTACCAAAGTCTCCGTCCCTCACGTGAAGCAGGGGTTGTCACCGAATATTGGATGGAGCATAAGATGGGCCATTCTAGGCCACGTTCAGCTAAAGGCCTTATCGAACCACGAAGGACCCCGTAGAGGTCAAGCCCAACGAGAACTCCGACTGGCCCGGTCCGTAGCCTTCCGGCTCCGACCTAAACCGGTCAAGCGCCCTCTTGGCTCAACCTAGACCGGGTCCGAGCCTTCACGGCCCAGGCTGGATTCGGTCCAAGCGCCCATGAGCCCGACTTAGACCCGGTCAAGCGCCCATGATCTCGGCCCGACCTAAGGCGGGCCCTAACGAACCGACCATGACCTCGCCACGTCGACGGTCGACGACAAAGCTGATCACCCTTGGCGGACACGAGCAGCCATCTTTGGGCGGTGGCTTTCCCAAGGCGGCCAGAGGCCGCCAGAGTCAAGCACCGTCCCGCCGGCCGTCATTTGTCGTGACAGCGCCAGAAAGGCAGGCGCACCTTCCCGATGGGCGCCATTTGTCCATTGTGTCTACTAACTTGACATGGGGCAAATAGGAACCTATCGATCATCAAGACTAAAGACTAGGACTCCGGGCGTAGCATGCCCCTATCCCTTTTTCTCCAATCTCCCGTGTAACCTGACCCCTTCGCCTATATAAGGGGAGGCGGGGCCCCGGAAGGGCATCCGAGCGTGGGCGACTTCCCGTTCGACTCAACAAGAGCCCTCAGGCCGAGCAAACACGTCCGATCTCCAAAGAAGTCAAAGATACAAAGCGAACTCCCGAGCTCCTCGCTCATTGGCCCGGCCGAGGGCACATCCTTAGCCCTCGCCATAATCCCTTGTAGCCCATCGCACTCGAGCAATAAAACCACTACCACGGGCGGGCGTAGGGATATTCCTTAGAACAAGATACATCTTGGACTCTGAGGTCTAACCATTCAAGGAGAGAGAACCTTGCCCCTATACTTAAATTTACTTGCGGTTATGCGAAACAAGCGGTGTGGTGTAACAATGAAACCGGTGGTGGCTGAGAAGGTCTTGCCGACGCCGGAGATGGAGGAGATGGCGCGAAGAAGGTTTGTTGTGGCCGAGGACCGAGGATCCCGGGTACAACGAAGGGCCGCCCTGTTGGATATTCTTGGTCCATGGGTTGTAGCCATGTCTGGCACCACCCAACGGCCGTGCAGGGGACGACCGCCATGGGGATTAGTGCCGCAAGTGGTTGGAAGAGTTGCGCCACTTGTGCTTCCTTGTTTTATTCTTTGTTGGTAGACAAAGAGTAGCGGTTGTTGGTGTTCTTTGGACGATGAGGGCTACTTAGTGGTCTTAGGAGAAGAGGCGATAATGGAGGTCTTGGTGTTCTTGATCTCCGCCTCTTCGAGAAGAAGCATGGACCGCACAGCCAGGAAGGAGGGGTGGGGTTCCTTTGTCTTGATGATAGCAACGATGTGGCGGTAGTTCTCGCTCAAACCTCGAAGAAGAGTGAGGACGAGAGTATCGTCCCGAACGGGGTGTCCGACATCAGCGAGGGAGTCGGCATAAGACTTGAGGCGTTGGGAGTAAGCCAGGACGGAGAGATTGCCTTGAGCCAAATTGCGAAACTCAGCTTTGAGAGCTAGAGCTCGCGGCGTGCGATTGTTCCGGAAGAGCACTTCCACACTCTCCCAGATGTCGCGAGCCGAGGGGCCGGGTTGGAGC
Source organism: Guadua angustifolia (assembly GCA_036346375.1). Classification (NCBI taxonomy): domain Eukaryota; kingdom Viridiplantae; phylum Streptophyta; class Magnoliopsida; order Poales; family Poaceae; genus Guadua; species Guadua angustifolia. The sequence continues at coordinate 37,331,656 of CM070516.1, read as the reverse complement.
ACAATGTCGAGGATCTCCTCGGACAAAGAAGCATAGAAGAGGGACTTGACGGCGAAATCGGTCATCGTCCATGTCACATCAGGGGCTGTCGGAGCTGCGGAGAACAGGTGATGGGTGGCGCTAAACTTGCTGACAAGGATCTCGAATAGTTCTCGCCATCGGGAATAGTTAGGAGGATCAAACTGGAGGGAAAAAGGGATGTGGGTTTTCACGTTTATTGTGGAGAGCATGGAAGTGGGGTTGAAGGATGGGGGAGGAGCAACGGCAGTGTTAGGGACAATGGCGCTTTCTTCTTTGTGGCGCCATTACCGGCATAGGCGTTGGCTGCGGGAGGAAGATGAGGAGCATCGCCCATGGAAGGCGAGCTCGATACCATGAAAGAATGAGAAGATTGTGGTGAATCGGATGATCTCTATTGTGAGAATGAGCACCATACATATATCTGAGGAAAGGCTATACATGGCTAAGGAAGTCTATCTTCTAATTATAGAAACATAATGATACAGAGGAATCATGACTACTAATGGCAAGGCGTAGCTTTGATTAGAACAAGTCCATGTATGGACTTGGTAGGAGATATTCTTTAACATATTCTCTAACAACCATTTGCAAGTTGTAGTCACACGCTACAAAGATTAATTCATGAGTCTCAACTATTTCCAAAACACATTTGTAAATAATAGCATCATGCCATAGAGAGCTAGAGCAAGTGGGATTGAGCTATCAACATATCTTGAGACTCAAGCTACTAGACAAGACCCTCCTAATAGTACTGCAACCTATATTAGTAATCCGGTCTCTCAATCATATACCAAGACCGGTAAAAGACTAAGAACACATCCTTAGCATATGCTAGTTATACATTTATCTTACGCATCCACTTGGAGTTCTTACTTGATGATAATGATCTTTTCTCTATGTTCAGGTCCTTGTCTTGTTTATCAACATATGATGAACTACCTTCACTTTTGGATCTTATCTTGATGCTTGTCAATACATGATGATATCCTTCATCCTAAACTTTGACTTGATGACCATCAACACACGATGTCACTAAGGGTGCGTTTGGTTATCTGTATGAGACTGGATGGGATATCAGCTTGGTAAGGATGGAGCCATCTAGGTGTCTGTTTGGTTGAATGGATATAGGATGAGACAATTTTTTGTTTGGTTCGATGGATAAAACTGGATAGGGTAAGCCAATTTTTAGTTTGGTTGGATGGATGAGGATGGATGGGCTAGCTGTGATCAAGGTTTCGAATTTCGGTTTGAAGTTTTTAGACAAAATTTAACCAAAATTTGGATTTTTGGACAAAATTTGATCGAAATTTGACTTTTCAAACAAAATTTGACCGAAATTTGAAGTTTCAGACAAAATTTGATCGAGTACACTTCGGCGAAATTTCAATTTGACTGAGTACACCTCTTCATGCAACAAACTGGATGAGTCCGTCGGGCTTTTTTTTATGACTCTATCCAGCATCTCGGAGGAATATTCCCAATAATTGGATGACCATATCCCATCCATCCACTCATCCAAACAATTGGATGACTCCAAATCCATGAATGGTCATATCCCAACCAACCTCATTCAGGCAACCAAACGCCACCTAAAGTTGTCATTATTGGACTTAACCTATTTCACCAACTCATGGAAAATATTAGCCCCACAAAACTGGTTATCATTAATCACCAAAACACATCATAAACACATAATGGAGGGACTAGATCCTTCAATCTCTCTCTTTGGTGATTGATGACAACCCGATTGCAAATAATTGAATTTAAATTACTATGAGTATATTACAACTACAAAAGCTTCATATACTCAAAAGATGTGTTTCAAAATAAAGATCCTCGATACACGTGGAAAGAAGAAAGGGATCCATACTGGCAAAACCTCAAGATATAGAATGAACCCCCCACCCCAAATGTGTGCATACATATCTAAGAATTGGAAACAACATGCACATATCTAATGTTAGACTTGTGGCAGAGTTTCAACTTATATTTTGGATCCGAGGAATGCAATGACATGAATGAATATGACAACGAATTGTGATAACCCAGGGGGTTATCAGTTTAATTAAATGATTAATTAAACAATAAAATGTGATTAGGCAATAAAATGTAATTAGGCAAGATAATAAAATGTAAGGATTAAGAGAGCGCCGTCAGTCCCACAGTAATGGTATCACTCATCGAGGTACCTGACCTGTCCAGGAGCCAGACAGGCACCTCTCACTAGTTCGGGGTTCATCATTCGGCGCTTTTGTAGCTTACCTGGTACGATATGCGGGTATCGTTAGTATTTTGAGCGATGAATGGCCATAATGCCCTTAGGAACAATAGCCATCCGTAAAAAGCCAAGGGCAAAGTGGTCTTTTGCCACAAATGCAAGGTGAATAAAGCCAACCGAGAGAGCCAACCAGAGGCCAGCTAAGCCTTCCCTGTTCCCCATTTCTCACACAACCGAAGCATCCAGCCCAAGCAAGCCAGTACTCCTTGTTCCCCAACATCAACACACAGCCATTTCCAACCAAAGTAGCCGAAGCAAGAAGGGAGACCAGAAGGAGGTGACGGCCATCCAGAAGAGGAAGGCGATAGCCATCTGGAAGACGGAGGGCGACAACATCCAGAAGAAGGAGAGGAGGTACACCGAAGCTAGAAGAAGAAGGGGACCAGAAGACCGATCGGCCAAGAAGGAGACTAGCAGTGTCTGCAACCTCTTCACCATTCGCCAATTCATGCACCCCATTGCCTAGTCGATCATCCCAGGTGCATTTTTCTTCATGCCGACTGTAGATACAATATCTGTTCTTATATGCCAAGGGTAGATCGAGGGCTAGGTAGCCAATGGGGTAGCATAGGGGGGTTAGATCGTGTCTTTCCCCGAGGGATCTTAGTAGTTGGGGGCGAGCATCAGTGTCGCATCTGTTCTTATAAAGAGCCAACCCCAACATTCATCATAGACCCGTAATCAAAAGCAAAATCAGTAAGAAGGTGAAGCAAAAATCAAGAAAATGAAAAGGGTAGAACCCTAGATGAGTTGGTAGGTAGGGGAGGGGAAGAGGAGTAGCTTTGGCAAGGGGAGGAAAGGATGGAGTCGGTGCTGTGGTGGAGGCCGTTATGGGTAAAGTGATATGAACCTGCGCAGGGTCAAAATCTTGAATTCAAGCCTGTCTCTTGAATTGGAGGCTACGGAAGCTAAGTCTGTCTCATGTATGGGTGCTAGTAGTCAATTTCCAATAATTAAAACTTCCAACTCTTAGAGAAAACTAAGAACCTAATTTTGTTAAACTCATATTTGGAGGAAAGGAATTGGATGGAGGAGAGAAAATCATCATAATGCATTCTGTTATATAATGCTTGCTGAGTACTCTGTACTCACTCTTGTACCCTCCCTCTTCTAGAAGGAGAGTTTGATGGACCAGTTTTTGAGGCCGACAAGGAGGCCTTTTCGTAGGACCAATATCAAGGCTATCAGGAGGATCCCTCTGAGGGCTGCTACTACTTCGACTACTACTAGGAGGTCTTTAGTGTATATTGGTAGTAGTATCTCTTTTGTTATATAGGGAAACATTGTTATATTATGTAATGAACATATAGCCCTGTGTGGCTAAGCAATGAATATATTTTCATGCAATCTCTAATTATTGTTCTGCTGTAACACTCTGAACACGGCATAGTAGCTGGTAAAACATTGGATTTTCTAATATTTTGCCGGCGGCTATGCTGAGATTCGTGTGATTAACCTAAGGGTAATGACGTGTTACTGTTAGTACCCTGGGCTAATTATACAGGTCGCCACACAAATGCATACCTTCAAGATTTCCATTTTTTCCATTCAAATGAGACCGAACAATATCATACTCAACAAAAGAGTTAGTCTCGCATTTAAATTTGTCATTAATCACAAAACCAATTTATGGTGCTTGAACTTACACTTATATATGGTATACATTACTTTCTTCATGATAATATATTTCAACTTTTCCGCTAAGAATCTAGAACATCTTAAATCCATATGAATTTTGAAAAAGACCAAATTGGATTGGCCCTTTGTGAGGACCCTCCCCCTTAACCCCCATTATCCATGCACCATAAGACATAAGCATTTCATTAACATTTGTATTAATTATGCATCAGGAATCAATAAGCATAATCATTAGTATTGGCATTATGACTAGCTATAAAGCATGCATGCATACTTTGTCCCAGAAGGAGTAATAACTGAGTAAAAGAGAAGAAGTTACATGGTAAATGGGTAACTCGGTCAAGAAATGCAAGGTAGAGAGGTAAATCAGTAAATATGGCATGGTAAAAGTAAATCGACAGTGTAGTCAAAAGAAGCTTGTAGTTCAGCAGCAAAGGGGGAAAGATCTTCAGTCGGCAGGGAAGAGAGGAGTGAGCATGCATGCATACCTTGGACCAGTAGAGTAAAGCAAATGACAGTGAAGGCATGGTAAACTAGTAAAGAAGTACAAGGTAAAGCAGTAAAATAGTATTGCAGTCAAAAGCCATAGAAAGAGGAGGCTAGATTCAGCCCCTCATCCATTCCCCAAGCCAGCAAGTCAAGTGCAGCCCCCCTTGCCCATCCTTGCAGCGAGAACATCAAAGCCAAGGGTTGCAACTCTTAGTCTCATCCCAATAACAAGGAAAAACAGCAGCCATTGCTTCCTTTCGCAAGCAAGCCATAGCACCATTGTCAGCCAAAACCCAGTGCAGCCCCTATTGCCTACTTCTCAACCATGAAACCAGTGCAGCAGAGATTCATCCTCTTTCTCCTCAATTCCAGCAGCACCCAGCCACCCATCCATTGCTATTTTCCCAACCGAAGCCAGCACATGCCCAGCCTTTGTTTTGGCCAAGAAGCAGCACCCCATTTGCAGCCCCATTGCTCATTCCTCACTCAAGCTAGTAGCTAGCAACCAAGCCAACCAAGGAAGACCCTCAAGACCGAAGGCCAGGAGAGCAAGGAGGAGTCGAGAGCCCTTTGGATTCAAGCAGGAGCATAAGGATACCAGCTACTTCATCATTCCCCATCTCAACAACAACACCACTCATTTCCAGAGCCAAGCTATCTTCCAGGAACTCGAGTAAGTAGTAGTAGCAACCGAGTAAAGAGATAGTAGAAAGACCGATAAATCCTAGTGGATCTAGGGGTCTCAGAATGGTGTTCATCATAGACCATACCTGTAGCAAATTTGGTCTCGATGAAGAGTACTTGATGGCAGTGGGGAAGCATCCTAGCCACACCTTACCCTCATCGAGCTTGGCTATGGCTAGTGTAAATCCCCACTACCAAACCTGAAACACCACTTCTAGAATCATCATTGACCCTTACTGTACAAACTCACCTCAAGAATCGATGAGTTGTAGATCAAACCAAGAAAGCGACATCCAAAAATCAAAAGATCAAACCCTGTTCTCATGAGCTAGGGTTAGCTCAAGAGCCCTTAAAGTGCTTGACGGGGCCGACCAAATGGGGTGGAGAAAGAGTAGAGGAGAGGGAGGAGCAAACACCCATGCGCCAATGAGGGGAGGCAATGAGTAAAGCAACCGGGAGAGGAGAGCCACCGAGAAAATCCCGAGCCAGTAGAATGAAATACCGGTAGAAAAGAAGCGAGTAAAGGAGAAGTAGCACTCAAGTGATAGTAGTAGTAGCCGACTAAATGGGTAAAACGCACCAAATCCCTCGGTCATATAGTAGGCGAATGGCCAAGTGAATGAGCAAAGCAATCACCCAATAGCAATACTTGGCGGTAGAAGCAAACAAAGTGGGTGAGTCCAGAGAGTGAAATCTTTGGCAATGAAAAGAAATGGGAAAAAGAACCATATGCATTCATGCATTACCTCATGTTATTCATAAGTGCATTAAGTGTATAAAATGGTGAGTAGAACATTAGGCATATAAAATCAAAAGAACTGACATTAGTGTCATTAGAAGAATAATGAGTTAACTATAAGAACCGATCATGCATAGCATTAAAATAGAAACAACAGATGCATTTTATGAAAATGCAATATGGATTGGTTGGACAACGCAACTCATATTTAATAAAATTGCCGTAGATTAATTTAGTATAATTTTCGGGACGAGCAGAACACTCAAATCGGCAGAGCCTATTTTCGAGAGAGGCCGAGCATCCAAATTCTACTCGAGCAAAGCGATTCTATTGATCATATTTACGTAAATGTTTTATTGCTTTCGATTTAAATTCCATCCTTTGCATTAAAATATATATTTTAGAATAAAAAGTATAAATGAAAGGGTGTGAGTTGTAGAAGGGATAAATGGTAGAGGTTGGAAATGGATGGATGAAAGCGGGTTGATGGGGATGAGTTTGGCTAATGAATGGAATGGTATCGATGTCGGTATAAATTCGGCTCATCCAACGAATGGAGCCGTGAGAGTGTGTTAATATTGGTGGGTAGAGGATCCGATGAGAAGGGTGCTCATGGTGGGGTCCTCTACAATAGGCTAGCATATAAGATAATAACAATCTAATATTGAGTAATGGGTCGTAATTTGGTGCCAACCACGAGTGTGTGAAATCGGTCGAGAAAAGGTTGTTCTAGGATGGTATTAGTTACTCCCACTTTGGGTAAGTTGTATGTCGTCTTTGGAAATGCGGTATGACCCAAGGACGGATTGAGAAATGTGAATTAGGCGGTATATTTGAAGCCGGTGGGTCTTCTTTGGCGGGTTGGTTGAGTACAAAAGCGCACCGGGAGGTGGGCTAAGCAGTGGTTGAGGTCCATACTCGGTCGAGGTGGAGAACTAATCTAGGAATAGAATAAGCGTTACAGGGCATCTCTTGTGGGTGTCATTGTGGGTAAAGTGGCACAAACTGCGAGGTAAAATCTTGAATTCAAGCGGTCTTGAGTTGGAGACTACAGATGGCATGCTCACTATTAGTAGAGTCGTTTATAAATATAAAACTTGCAAACCTTTAAACAAAAGTTTATTTCTCTAAAAGGATAATTTGGGATGAGAATGGATGTAGGGAATGGATAGGAAGATTGGGGTGATGCTGTAAGGGCATCTCTGCATTCATTAATATTATTGCTTGCTGAGTACTTAGTACTCACCCTTGCTTAACTCCCCCCTTGCTTAGAAGGTGAGTCCTATGGACAACCCTACGAGGCCAGGGTGGAGGTTTGTGTGCATGAGCAGATTTTCAGGAGTTAAGGGGTTATAAGATTTATTACGGCTATATTAAAACCCATGTAAGCTAAGGTATGAAGATAGCCCGCGTGGCTAATGGAGTGAATTAAAGCTTCCATTTAGGTCCGTCTCTAATTATTGTTACTCTTTGCAATACTCGTATCTGATGTAGTAACTAATAAAGCATCGGAATGTCCGATGTTTTGCTAATTCTTGTCTTTGAAATCCGTATGATTAACTCTAGGTAGCGGTGTTACAGGGGTTAATTATATGGTCGCCACACCCTTCCACATTATCTCATGGTCAATTGCGCTTAGAATTTAGAATGTCTTAGCCTTCGTAGGCTCATACTTGACCGTAAGTATTTTGTATTGCATTATCATGTGCAAAGAAGCTTACTCCTTTGTTGTGGAGCTTAGCTTCTGCTTGTTGTCGCTGCAAGAAATCATCAATCTTGACAGTAAGTATTTTGTATTGTATTATCATGTGCAGAGATGTAGAAATCCAAGAGCATGAACAGAAGATAAACAAATACCAAGCTATTCTCGCAGCCCGTTTGAAGACCAAATACTTCTCTAATAAGGCTTTTGATGGAGGTACTTATACAGTCTTCAGCTTCATTCAGTAACTAGAACCATCTAGTGTGTGTGTGTGTGTGTAATCATTTTTTCACTTGTTATATCTCAAACAAGCAGATTTTTTTTTTCTGATGATAGCAGCTTTGCCATTGATTCACAATGCATCAAGTTGCTCTCAAAAAATATTTGGATGAAATGAGCAAAAGGAACTAAACTTAGGGTGCCAGTCTTGGCCAGGACAAAAGCTCTCTGCATATTAATTGTTATATGTTCTACGTTTAAGTCAAGGACAGAATTTAGTTACAAACTGTGCACTTGTTGAAGCCAGTTATCATCATTTATATAAACAAAGAACAGACCATTATTCAGTACATGTTAAACTGAAAAATCTAAGTGCATTACTTCTATGCTGAATTGCTGTTTTACATTGCTTGTTATATTGATAGTTAATCTCGAAATTTAACTTTCTTTTTTTATGTAAGACTTGCAAGTACGTAGGGGTAGGGCAGTTTGAGCTGAGCTGACCTGAGTTCTAGTGAGCTAATTTAGGATAAGCTCAACTCGGTTCAGATGGTAAACTAGAAAAACCAGCTTGTTTAGCTGCCTAATAATAAGTAACTAACTAATGCATCTTTATGTGTAAGTCAGCCAAATAACAATAACTGAAAATCTAACGGCTGAAGTTTAAAGTTCACATCTTCATAGGCCCAATTAGATAACTTAATGCAAATAACCCAAAATTACAAGCAAGGACCACAACTCTCTCTCTCTCTCTCCCCAATGATATCTCCCACATGATTTCTCACATATACGATTGAACATTTTGTTTTATTTTATTTATACATATGTACAGTTATCCGAAAAAAGTGTTACTTCTGAAGTACATGTTATATTTGGTGTTTATGCCTAATTTGTCATTCCATATTGACAATGATTGATTGTTTCTTCACATGGGCCCATGTGACTTATTTATTAGTCAGCATTGAGTAGACATGGTATATGGTTACCCTTTGTGAATGGGCCTTTTTTGTTAACAAGCCATTTGATCAACATCTCAAAGCACTAAAAATCTATGGTTATGGGAGCATACCTATTGAAAATTATTAACAATAAACATGCACTTTACGTTAACATTTATCGAATAAGCTGACATTTTCTTTTTGAATTCCCATTTACTTTGCTAGCTTCCACTAGCAAACTCCCACATAAACGGATCTTTATTGAAAAAATGGAGAAAAAAGTGACTTTATGGAGTGGGACAACTCATTACTAGGATCATCTTTTAGCTCAATTTGCATATTAGCCTTTTTCAGAAGTCAATAGTCAACACCAGAGCAGCTATTCTAGAAACTTCTGCAAATGACTGAAAACTGTGTATGTTTCAAATACAACTTGGTCTATTATTTCATATAAAAAAGTTAGTTTTTAATAAAAAGTTTCATTATTGTCAATTTTTTGCTATAGTTTACTTAAAAAACAGTTATTACTCTTCTTGATTTTTTCCCTGGCCCATGTTTTTTTTTTCTAGTGAGACTGTGAGTCCATCCTCTGTGCTTGAATTTAAAATTTAATTTTCATTTTCTGATTAATATGTCTGCGTCAAGCCATTAATTGCTCCTTTTCTGTTATTAGGCCTTATGTCAATGTTTTGTTCTTCATTTTCTTCGTGCTATTAATAGGAAACATCTTTGAAGCAGAAACCATTGTTGAAGACGAAACTATTCAGTCAAGCAGGTGTGTTTCCTGTATTCTTTTCAATTCCTATCCCAAATTTTAATGTAGCAACCATCTGCATTTTTTTGTTCTTAGGTGGCCATGTACAAGTTCATTTGCAAACCCAGTAAATTTTTTTCGAGACAAAAACAGCCATGAGAGGAGCAACTCTCCATCTTTGGAAGCAGATACCTCTGCCAACAACAATTCTCCATCTGTAGCATCCGAAGCCTCACCAAAGAATAATGCAAGTGCTTTGGCAACAGAAAACAATCTAACACCTGGCAAGAGACAGCCATCCAAGAAGACCTGATGGGATAACAATTGGCTAGTCGGGTTGTTATATGTTTCTCTGAAGTCTGGAGGTATGCAACCTGAAGCATGTAAGTTATCATGAAAGGAAAATTCACACCACAGATGTTTGTAGCCAATGCTAGATCCATTTCATTGAACCTGTTCCAGCAGCATCTGTAGTAAGGAACATTGTTGTATTTCTTGCTATTTAAATTGATGTATTATAGACCATTCATGGTGAAGCATTCATTAGTTGCTCAAATCTGAATCTCATACTTCGGTGCTACTGTGAGTGTCACTATGCAATTTACTTTCTTTTGTGATAACATACACTGAGATACCCAAATAGATGAAAACATGAAGCTATTTTTTTCACATTGTGATTGATAGCTCTGTAAAGTATGCTGATGGTGCTGCTATTCACACTTCATGGTATGTTTTCTATTATTCATCTCTTTTTTATGTCCATTACTCGATTTTTTTCCTGATTCCCTTATTTTCCGGTGCTGGCAGTGCTCTTTGAAGTTCAAACATTTACACTCCCTTGCCAGTGATTTCACAATACCCTTGAGATCTGCATGTTCCGAAATGCTTCTGCCATCATTTTTGGGAGGTTACTATTCTTATCTACAGAATCTTATACATAACTGTAAACTAGTCGTATCTGCATGCAGCTGGAAATACATACGTAATATCTGAAGGTTGGCTCTTGTAACAACTTGTTGATATGCTGTAGTATTTTCCAGTCCTTGTCCTGTTATATGGAAAGCTCCATCACCACCGCTGCAAAGACATTTTATTGTGCTTATCCCGGGCTGTCCGCCTGTGTAGGTATGTATCAAAGCTCTTGCTTTCTGAAGCAATTCTGACCACTTTTGCTTTGCCCCTGTGACGTGAGCACCTTACACTGGTCTATGCCTTTCTGTTTTGTATTCACATGCTCACGCAAGCTATCTTGAACAGCGTTGATTTGATGGTACACTTGCCAGCTGCAAATTTGAAATGCATGCTTATACCTGAAACCTGTTAGGTTTGCAAGTTTCTTTAGTGCTATTGTTATTGAAATTTGACACCCACATATCTGGAAAAGCAAACAGCCTGGTTAACCATTGCCATATTACTTCATCATTTTCATGTGAAATCTTTGCAATTACATTTAGCGTTGAGTTTTCACTTTTGTGATTGAGATACTGCACATCTTTAGGCATTTGTAATTTTAGACTAGCCAATGAGAGTGCCTAATCATCCAAAATTGTTTTCTATCCGGATTTGAGATGCTTGAATCATTGGTGAACTTGGTGAATTTGATACGTAAGCCTACTGCCCACACTTCTTTTTACATTTTCTTGAATTTTCCTCGTCCACTATGTTATTCACTAGAGATGTGAGCAAGGTATCATATTCTTCATGCTTATCTGTTCCATTAGAATCTTTAAACAGCATTTATTTGCATGTGAGATCATTTAGCTTTCTTTCAGACAACATCTTCATGTTTGTGTTTATTGAATTCTCTGATGAAGTTAAAAGAAGGATTTGGTTTGTCTGAAGCACTGGTTTTCTACATTTCCTGTAAAATTCAAGAGAGTTCAGTCCAGTAAGTATCTGGATGAATCATTATTTATTATTTAGTTTATGATGATTTAATCCAAACAATATTTTCCCCCCATTTTTCATGGAAATACAGCTTCTAGGCAAGTACTCTAGAAACGCAGAAGCAGGCAACTTTACAGCAGCAACATGTGCAACCCCACTCACCATATCATTTTCAGTGGAAAGCATCATTTGTTTGGAAGAAACCAATGGTAAGGCTTCTTATCCATATTGAAACCAAGCAACTACCAAAAGTTAAACAGTACAGTAACAAAGCATAAACTCTTGGTGTTGAAGTATAAGTGAATTGCTCATCTTTTCTCATAAGATTAAGTTTTTGAGTGAACTGGTTAGTGCATGCAACTCAATATGGTATCAGAGCCAAGATGTCTCGAGTTCAAGACCCGGTTGGCACAATTAAAATAAATAATTGTAGCCCACTTCTATTCCACGTCCCAGGCCTGAGGAGTCTATACGTGAGGAGGAGTGTTGAAGTATAAGTGAATTGCCCACCTTTTCTCGTCAACTTAAAGTTTTTGGGTAAACTGACTGGTGCATACAACTAAATATTTATTAATGTAAATTTTAGTACCTCTTAAGGATGGTAAGATATCTCATATCAATACATAATTTGTTGGTAACTGTTGATGGCTACTCGTCAGTACACCCAATCCATATTTATCTTAGCCACTTTGGCAAAAAGATGTCAATAATGGGCAGTAAGAATATTCCCACAGACATGATAGGAAAAATAAGCCGAATAAGCCACCTCAGAACATGTCTTAATTGAGTATACTAATAACAATCCTCGAAGTCAAAATGAGAAGATAAGAATTATATATTTATTCGGTACTATTTTTGCATGGCTCTGATGAGCTCGACGAGGTGTTCGTCTTCGCTTGCACGAGGTGCTCGAGCTTGGTCTCGAGATCGGCCTTGTCGTTCTTGAGCCGCGCGTTCTCGCAGTGTGCGTCCCTGCAGCCCCTCACCGCGCGGTTGAGATCGTGAAGGAGGCGGCGGTTGGCGTCGCGCAGGTGGACGACCTGCGCCCACAGCTCGCTGAGCTGCCGCTGCTTGCGCATGCGTGATCGCCTCGCCGACTCCCGGTTGGAGATCATCCTCCTCCGCCTCCGCTCCTCCTCTGCCGCCACACGGCCGTAGGCGTCATCGGCACCGCCGGAGCCGGCCGAGCTATTGCCAACAGCAGTCGGTGCTTCCTGGATAGGTTCATAGGTGGCTGCCGAGAAGTGGAAGGGAGGGGGCGTCATGGTGACCATGTTGCTGTGGTAGTGCGTGTGGAATGGCGGGTTGGGAGGTGAGAGGCAGTGCAGACTGGCCACTTCGCCATGGTAATGGTGCAGCATGGCTAGCTGTTTCACTTGCTTAGTGGAGAGTGGAGACCTTAGCTTATGGAGCCAGGAGGTTAATTTGGTTTGGTTCCGCTTCTTATGGTTTTATTGCTCTGGGTGAGCGGAGGCGGCACTGCGTTGGTGTCTTGGTGAGGGCCTTTTATAGTGTGCAAAGGTGACTTTGCTTGCCTAAGACGAGAGAGAGAAGCCACCTTCTTTCTGAAGTGAGTTGGATACCAATTACGTCAGAATAAGTTGATCACAGTGCTGACCAAAATCACGCTGCTGCTGATTAATTAATTCTAAACCCAAATTGACAGCTTGAAAATTGAAACTTAATGATTTTAAAAGATTTTTGCCGACAGAACCATTTTTGTAGAAATTTCTTATTTTGGATCCTCGAATTCGATCAACCGATGCCAATCTAACTCTCATAATTTGGGTTTCATCATTTAGTAATTTCTGAGGTTCTTTTGCGTAAGCTGAGGGTATTTTTAAATTTCTTCGAGATCGTATTTTTATTAAAAAAAACCATGTCAAAGCTAGGGATGGCAATAGGGTGCGAGGGCACGATAGTGCTTGCCCATACCAATGTCTGCTAGCTAAAATCTCCCAACGGGTATACTCGCGAAGGATGGTGAGCGAAGAATCTCACCCATACCCATTTGCGGGTATACCTATTTACCTACCACTATCAACAATCCTTTCAACCAAATGGCACTAGGAGCTAATAAGCTATGGTACTGGTACAATCATTTTAATGAAATTGTGGGAATCAACTATATTCTATGGATTGAAGAATAATTATCAATGATTAAAAATTTCAAATACATATGGGAATAAGAATTAAAATAACACATGGAGACAAAGGATGCATAAATGTTCAACAATTAAAATGAAAATAATTCATCAGTCATCACACATGCTCAAGTTCAACAATTAAAATAGAAATAATTCATGAGTCATCACATACATCACAAATCCCTCATCAGATATCACCAATCACAAATTGCTAATATAAGGTACCACAAATTGGGGATCAGGGGGGCAATTAGGTTCCTGTTGTGGCTCACATGTCAGTAGAAGGTGGTAAATAATCGGGCAAAACATGTACTGGTGGAGCTCCCCCATACGTATACTTGTTTGACTGTTGAGCAAAGTTTGGCCCCATAAACATACCCGCAGGCAATAAAAAAGGAACATACTCACCTCTATTAAGATTTTTGCCCACGAGTACACTGGTAATCGGGTAAGATAGCCATCCTCAAAACTCACAATTTCGATCTCATCCCACATTTTTGCACTTTAGGGCAAAATTTCTATCCCTTGCAAAAAAGACCCCCTGAAATTTTAGAATTTGCATCTGAGCCCACAAATCAACCAAAACCATGAAAATCCTTCATTGTTCATGCCCAAACTGAGGCGAAAATTGGAGCTCAAATAGGAGAAGGAGAAAAACTCTGGTGAGACCATGGCCATATGTCAGAATCAGTGGCGGCGCCCACCAAAGACCCAAGAGGATGAGGTTGCCGATGAGGCAAATAGACATAGTTCATGCTATAAATAGAGGTCTCTAATGAACACTCTCACCATCATCCAACATCCATCCACGCACAAACAAACTCAAGCACAATCACAAACACAAGCGGTAAATCGCTACTGAGATTTTTGTTCTTGAGAGGAAGAGGGGGGAATGCTGGAAAACTCTCCTTGATGCTCCAGATTTGGCTAGGAGAAAACCAAGATGCTGCTCGAGGCAGCGACGCACGGGGTGATGGCACTAGGGCACGCAAGAGAGAGAGGAGGAGGCGGTGGGCGAATGCCCGCCAATGAAGGGCAATGGTGGCCGCATAGGAAGAGGCGGCAGGATTGGCGTGCAGAGACATAGAGAGGAGGAGTTGGGTGAGGAAGACAAAAGAAAGGAAGGGGAAGATTAAAAAATAAAGGAGAGGAAAAAGGAATGAAGAGAGAAAAGGAGAAAAAAGTGGGGGAATTCTACCAAAATTTTAGAAATTTTAAATTTTGTGAACGTGGGAATTTCGCTAGATTCAATTGTAGAGTCATGAAATAATTTTATTATTTTTTCAAAGAGAATAAGCATGATTGATTTGTGAATTTATGCGGCTATCAAACAAGGAGCATGAACTCCTGGATGAGCTTGCTTTGCAGGAAATTTGTGAAGTTGGGTATCCAGACAAGCTGCCTTGATCATTTTTTAAGTGTTATGAATAGCACTTGTATTGAATATGAGGCCAAGGGACAATATATATACATGTATATAAGAGGGCATAGAAGGAAAGCCTATATAAGACAATAGCTATACAAGGCAAACAATCTCTATACAAGGCAACTAGCAATCTCGTATATAAAGTAACAGGGATACTGTCTAACACCCCCTCAAACTCATGGTGAATCAACAACATTGAGTTTGGAGAGATAAAAACTGTGCTGAGCTCTAGTTTGTGTCTTCGTGAAAAAGTCTGCCAACTGAAGCTATGAAAGCACATATTGAAGAGCCACAACCTAATCTTGTACCTGTGACCGCATATAGGAAGCATTAACACCAATATGTTTGGTCAGCTCATGCTTCATTGGATCTCGAGCAATGCCAATAGCACCTGTACTGTCAGATAAAAAAGGAGTCGATGTAGAAACAGAAACACCAAAATCCTCAAGTAACCAACATAGCCATGTAGCCTCCGCTGTCAAAAGAGCTATAACTCGCAACTCAGTCTCAGCACTCGAACGAGAAACTGTTGTTTGCTTTTTAGTCTTCCAAGCAATGAGAGAACTACCAAGAAAAACACAGTAAGTAGAAAGAGACCGATGATCAAAGTGATCACTAGCCCAGATTGCATCAGAGTAAGCCTGAAGCTATAAAGAGCTAGAGTGAGGAAAGAAAAGACGGCGAGAGATAATTCAATGAAGATGTCGTAGAACACAAAGAAGATGACTATAGTGAAGCTGTGTGAGAACATAAACGAATTGACTTAAGACATGAACAGGATATGATATGTCAGGATAAGTGACACCAAGATAAACAAGACTCCTGACAAAATGACGATAGCGAGTAGGATCCTCAAGAAGTTCACCATCAGTAGGTCAAAGGTGAACATTGAGCTCCATAGGAGTCTCAGCAGTACGCTGATCAATGAGAGAAGCACGATCAAGAAGATCCTGAATATATTTCTTTTGGGATAGAAAGAAGCCCTCGGGTGTAGAAGAAACCTCAATCCCAAGAAAGTAGCGAAGAGGACAGATCAGACATAAGAAACTACTTGCTAAGATGTGCCTCCACAAAGGCAATATACTGGGAGTCATCTTCAGTAATAATCATGTCATCAACATAGAGAAGAAGAAGAGTCCGTCCATGAGGTGAAATGTGAACAAAAAGCGCGGGATTATGAACACTAGTAGAAAAACCAGCAACAGTGACCACAGAAGAAAAATGCTTAAACCAAGAACGAGGGGTTTGCTTGAGCCCATAGAGAGAGCAACGAAGGCGACAAACCATGCCCTCAGGAACATAATACCCTAGTGGTGGCTGCACAAAGACCTCCTCACGTAGCTCACCATTAAGAAAGGCATTTTTGACATCTCAATAGACCACTCGCGAATAGAAGCCACAGCAAGAAGAGTGCGAACAGTAGTCATATGAGCCACAGGAGCAAAAGTCTCATCATAAGCATGACCGTGCTCCTGCTGGAAACCACGTGCCATGAGATGAGCCTTGTAGCGCTCAAGAGAACCATCAGAGCGAGTCTTAACCTTATAGACCCACTTGCACGTAATAGGACGGACACGTGGAGGAAGGGGTACAAGATCCCATGTGCTAGTGCGCTCAAGGGCAGCAAGCTCCTCTGCCATCGCATGCTGCCATTTCTGATGAATAACAGCCTCGTGGTAAGAAATCAATTCGACAAGAATAACACTAGCAAAGCCAAGTCACTCAAGAGGCAAAATAGACTAACGATCACGAAGAGCGTAGCGAGGACGAGGCATGGAAGAAGAGGACTCCACAGGAGAAGATGACACATCAGAAGAATCCTCATCTTATGGATGACGAGTGTAGTATAGAGGATAAGAAGGAATAATGTCAGAAGAAACAGGTGAAGAAGGCACAGGAGGTGAAGACTCTTGTGGAGAGGTCGGCGAAGAAGGAAACGCCAACTGTGGAGAAGGAAAAGTGACAACGGGAGTATAAGGAAAAGTCAAGAAAAAAGCGGCTCGATAAGAGATGCTAAAGTGGAAGAAGGATGAGGGTAGAAGGGATGAGACTCATCAAAAGTAACATTCCGAGATATTCGCATCCATCGGCCAACAGGATCCCAACAGCAATATCTCTTGTGCTTAGCATTATATCCCAGAAAAATATACTCAATAGATTGATCAGTCAACTTGGTACATTCACAACGTGCAAGGAGGACATAGCACACACACCTAAAGAGACGAAGACTAGAGTAATCAGGAAGCATGCCACAAAAACGCTCCATCGGAATCCCACCTTGAAGTGTAGAAGAAGGCTAAATATTAATCAAGTAAGTGGTAGTGGAAACAGCCTTAATTCAGAAATGAGGTGGAATAGCGGAAGCAAGTGAAAGAGCACGAGATGTCTCAAGAAGATGTCGATGCTTGCGCTCAGCCATACCATTCTGAGCATGAGCACCAGAACAGGAAAACTGAGAAAGTAGGGATGGCAATCAGACCTGCGGGTTCGGGTACTCGCGGGTTCTGCACCCAATCGGGTCCGGTTTGGGTTCTAATTTTCACCCGCGGGTTCTTCGGATTGGGTACCCGAGATGGGTTCGAGTTCTAATATTTACCCGCAGGTACCCATCGGGTATCCAAAATACCGCACATACCCATCGGGTACCCGTCGGGTTCCGGGTACTCGCTGGGTTTGGGGTCAGGTTCTGGGTACTCGTCATGTTCGGCTCAGGTTTTTTTGTTTGGGTTTCTTGTCGGGTCGGGTTTTGCAAAACCCACACCTAACGTGACCTATTGCCACCCTTAGAACTGTAATACTGCACAAACCCATTGGGTACACGCCGGTTCGGGTTCGAGTATAGTTTTTTACTTGATAGGGTATTGGGTTTCGGGTCGGGTTTTTCAATTCGGGTTTTCTGTCAGGTTGGGTCCTGACCCGTTGCCATCCCTATGAGAAAGAGTGCCTTGCGTAGTAAGAAAAGTATGAAGGGTGTCGGACAGATACCCCCCTGCTGAGTCAGCACGAAGAACTTGAATGAGAGAGTCAAATTGAGTACGGATCATAGTGGCGAAGTTCTTATAGATGGATAAAATCTCGCTACGAGAAGACATAAAATATATCTTAGCGTGGCGAGAGAAATCATCTATAAAAATAATATAATATTTATAACCCCCTTTGAAAACAAAAGGAGCCGAACCCCAAACATTAGAATAAACAAGATTAAATGGACACTGAGATACAAACTCATTGAAAGAATAGGGGAGTTGTAACTGTTTACCAAGCCTATAACCCGCACAATCTAAAGAGGTATTACCAGATATAGATCCTAAAAGACCACGACGAACTAAAGAAGACAGACGTGACCCACAAAAATGCCCTAAACGGTGATGCTATTGAGCAAACGACCTAGTAGAAGATGCAATGGAGGCAAAAGCAATGGAGGAGACAGAGAGACTGGAAGGGGTATCGGAAGGAAGATGAAGCTAGTCAAGCTCCTAAAGGCGTTGAGAGTCATGGCGGCGAGGGCTAGTACCAACCAGAGACCCTGTCCGGTGATTCTGAACACAACAAGAGTCAAAATTAAGGATAACACAATAGCCATAATCAGTGAGCTGGCCAGTGGATATAAGCTACATATAGTTTGGGAACATGAGAAATAATAGGCAAATGAAAAGAGGAAGACAAAAGAGTGCCTTGTCCTGCAACAGAAAGAAAGGTACCATCTGTGGTCTGCACAGTGATAGGAGTAACAAGAAGACTAATGGAATGGAGACTCGTGGGATCAGATGTCATATAAAAAGAAGCTCCAAAGTCAAAAATCCATGGTGTGATACCTGATGAGGAGGAAGGTGGTCTCTCATTGGAAGACTGAGTAGCAAAACTAGCAAAACCTGACGGTGCAGAGGCAACCATGTGACGTAGAAGCGTAAGAATATCCTGAGTGGAGTCAAAACCAACAGAGGCCTATTGAGGAGAGGCACCTAGGAGTCCAGTGCCCTTAGGAGGGTGCCCACCGAGACGAGCAAGATCTTTTTTCTTTCGATAGCAAAACTGCTCTACATGTCCATTCTTGTTGCATTAGGTGTAGTGAAACCCTCCACCGCCAGTAGTCGACACTGGAGGAGGCACCATTGGGGAAGTAGTAGCACGAGGCATCACTAGAACTGAAGGAGATACAAGTAGGCCCGCACCATAAAGATGAGTCTCCTCAATACGAATAATTGCATGGGCTTCTAAAAAGGTCACACGAGGATGGCGAGCAAGTAGTTGAGCACGAATCTTCTCAAATTCAGCCTGAAGATGTGTCAGAAAGTCATAGATGAGACAAAGCTCCAAGTAAGAGTGTTGACGCTGGCAGCATTGACAGGTGTGGCAAACATCTGGTCCAAGAGAATCAAGCTGACGCCATACCGAGAACAGTTGTGCATAGAACTCATCCATGGTAGAATCACTCGCTGTAATGGCTGCTCCTATCGCATAACAACAAAGTACAAAGAATCGCTAGCGGCTCATAGCGGTCATGAAGATGTGCCCACATCAATTGTGCCAAGGACAAACAAATAATATCACCATCAAGATGCACCTCCATGCTAGCAACCAAAATAGCAGAGGCACAAGTATCTTCATCAATCCATGTCTTGTATGTAGTAAATTAAGTCTGAAAAGACTCCATAACATCAGTATAGTCATCAGACACCTTCTATTTAGCAGCATCATCGACCTCCTTGGAAATAACAGGCGTAGCAGGTGGAGCAGGACGAGGCAGACACGATAGTTCGCCAGTAAGAAACTCCCAAAGATGCTAATCGCACATGTGAAGGTGCATATGAAGAACCCAGTCTCGATAATTAAGACCATCAAAAATAACTAGGCAACAAGGAATAGAGACAGTGCTGGAAGAAGAACCAGCAAATGATGACATGATTTTTTTTACCGAGAGAACACTGAAAACTAGAGTTGGTCAAAACAAGTCGAAGCCCAAGCTGACCGAACCGAAATAAAAAGTCGGAGCTGTTTCTTATTAAACTCGATTTCCAATTGGATTGGAATCCAATCGGGATTCTTGCACAAAAGCCGAGCTTGGCTCGGTGGGTGGCCGGTAGTGATAGGGAGCCGAGCTCAACGGGAGAAGACCAGGCAAGTTGCCGGAGGTTGCGCTCGGCGCTTGGAGGGGCGTCGCGGAGAAGGCGCCGACACGAGATGGAGTCCGACGGGGCGGCTACACCGGGGAACGGTGTGGATCCCACGTGGGCTGGTGTGCGTCTGTTATCACAAGGAACTCAAAGTGTCCATGATGCGTTCGGAAGGCGGTCTTCTCGATGTCCCCCGGGATCATCCGAACTTGGTGATAGCCCGATCGTAAATCCAGTTTGGTGAAGAAATAGGCTCCACGTAGCTCATCGAGAAGCTCCTCCACCACTGGAATGGGAAACTTATCCTTGATGGTATGACTGTTGAGCTTCCTGTAATCGACGCAAAACCTCCACGTTCCATCCGCCTTCTTGACCAGCAATACGGGTGAAGAAAATGGGGAGCAACTTCTGTGAATGATACCTTGATCCAGCATAGCCGCACACTGACGTTTAATTTCATCTTTTTGCCGGAAGGGATACCGATATGGTGCCACCACTACAGGATTTGTTCCTTCTTCCAAGCATATGCGGTGGTCGCAAGGGCGAGAGGGCAGAAGGCCGTGTGGTTCAAAAAACAAGTCTTCATAATCTTTCAATAACTGCTGCACCTCTGTGTGTTCCTCTAGTTGCTACCGCAATAAGTGAGGCCTCCCCGAACTGTGCAGTCCCCAAAGCTCTACTGGCAGCCCTTGGTGTTGAAAGACCATAGTGAGTTTCTGGAAATCCCACTAAATCGGACCGAGGGTGCTTAGCCATTGGACCCCAAGAACCACATCAAAGATGTCTAATGGAATGATGATGAATGACGCTTGGAACTTTTGAGCCCCAATGCAGAACTGGACGTCCCTCATCGTTCCCAAACACGAAAGCTGACCACCCCCCGCCACCCTTACGTGCTGCATGCTGATCTCGGATGAATGCCACCCAATTTGTTTAGCTGCATGACCGCTCACAAAATTATGGGTGCTGCCGGTATCGATCAAGCCATGAAGACGCCGGTCAGCCAGGCGCAGCATCACTTGCATTGTGCTTCCTTGCTTCAGTCCCGTCAAGGCCATCATGGATAAGGAAGGTTCACTAATATCCTTAGGGTCCTCATTGCCGTCAGCCTCCTCCTCTACTTCATCCAATACTTCCAGGTGGAACAGCCGTTTGCAACGATGGCCTCGACTGTAGACCTCATCGCAATTATAACAGAGCCCTTTAGCGCGACGCTCGGCGAGCTGATCGGCGCTGAGGCGTACTCGTGTTGGAGTTGACGCCGAGCTGGACTGGGTTCCTACCAACCCGCTGGTGTGACCCGATGAATTCCCTGGCCAGGTGCTCCCGAGGCCACAGAACCGGCCCCTGATCTTGATCGTGTGCCAACATATGTGTTAACAACCAGTGGTGCAACTCCACTTGCAGAGGACGCCGCTCCACCGGCACTGGAGAAGATGGGCCCCCGACTATAAACCGGGCGTGCCTTTCTCGTCGCGCTAATCTCCTGGACTGCCTCAGCCAGCCATGCATCCTTTATGTTTTCCGCCTCTCGTGCAAACCCGATAGCTTCCGCCAGGTTGCGAGGGCGCTCCCTCCGAACTTCCGCAGCCAACGCGGTCGAAAGTCCCACGACGAACGTGTCAATTTGATCAGTCCTTCGCATCCTTGACGTCCGGGCGAGTAATCACTAGAATTCTCTTGCATAAGCATCGACTCGGCTATTTCCCTGTTTCCAGTTCACCAAGTCGCCCAGAGGTCCCAGGCTGGAGTGGCGGGTGAACCTCTGGCCAAATGTCTCAGAGAATTCCTCCCAATCGAGCTACTCTTCATCTTGTTGCCAATTGTCCAGCACCTCCAATGCTTCCCCTCGGAGATGGATTCCAGCCAAATTCACCCACTCCTCCGGAATGCGGTGAAATCTGAAGAACCTTTCACACTGTCGCAGCCATCCAAGAGGATCCGTGGTGCCATCATACTCGGATAGATCAAACCGGGGTGCACGAGGTGTCCACCTCCAATCCTCCTCGTCTTGGCGCCATCTTCTTGCCGTGTGCGTGTGTCTATCATCGTCTCCCCAGCGAAATCCTAGGCGTGGTCGCCCTTCATGCACTCCGGCCATTCTTCCATCTTCTGGCCTCGGCTGATTTGCTTCTGTCCCTCCCGGTTGATTGCAACTGTTCTCTGGGTCATAATTTCCGGCCGGACCCTTAGCCTTGACCTGCGTGAGCATCTCCATCATCATCTTCTTAATCTCCTTCACATCTTTCTCGAGTGCGCCCACCCGATCTTCCAGTTGAGTCGCCATGGCACCCGAGCCACTTGGCTCTGATACCAAATTGTTACAAGTGGGTTCAGAATGAACACCTTTCATAAGACGAGTCCTGGCGAGGTTTAAAGCAATTTACCACTAGTCGACCCCATGGTCGACGTGGCGTGTACTTAGGGTAGATTGTCACATTATCAGACCCACCTTTGAGACTTGAAATTTGTGGCACTGTCTGACATGCCTTTTCTTCCCTTTATTCTCTTCTTAAATAATCAAAAGACTCCCCCTTACCAACAGCCTGGCAAGGATCTGACTCTAACAAACAAATATAGAATCTCACCTAATTGGAAACTATTAAAAAGGAAAGAGTATAACTGATGTAAACTAAATTAAGAAACTTATCATTCTGGTGCTATATCCCAGCCGCCCCATCCATAACTGATTTCGCCTCCCTAATCTGCATGCGCCTTGTTGCTGGAGATTCTCGTGCCTGCTTCTGTCCGTGACTTTCTGTAAAAGACCCGATCAAAGGGTATAACAGCGTCGGCCTAGCTGGAAGACGAAGCGGCTCGGTCGGAGGCCGACGGGAGCCGAGGCAGCATTGGTGTCAGTGAAGATGAGCCGGCGCAGAAGACGGAGCCGAGCGCGATGACGGCACGGATCCGGGTGGACAGTGCGTTGTGCGATAAAGACGAAGCGGTGGACGGTGCACATCCGAGCAGACGCGCGATGAAGACCAGCTATCGGTAGTCGGACCGGCGCAAGTGCGTGAGGATCACACGGAAGCCGAGGAAGCAGATGCGCATAGAGGGCATGTCGACGCGGAGGACCGATGGTGTGACCGCGCGGAAGCCGAGCAGATGCGGCGCACGGCAGGAGGCGCTGCTACGCCTGACGAAGCTGAAGGAGAACGGCAACAGAGCGACGAATGACGTGCATCCATAGGCTTTGGGCCGCTGGGCTACCAAAAGCGATGAGAAAAGTCGCAAAAAAAGGCGCAAGTGCACACGCCGATAATCCCTAACCCTAGAACCTATTGCTTTGATACTATGTTATGAATAACACTTGTATTGAACATAAAGCCAAGGGGCAAGTATATATACATGTACAAGAGGGTATAGAAGGAAAGCATATATAAGGCAATAGCTATACAAGGCAAACAATCTCTATACAAGGCAACTAGCAATTTCATATATAAGGTAACAGGGATACTATCTAACATGAAGTATTTTGTTTTCCTAGAAAATATACTCCATCTATTAGGTGTTATTACTAAAACACGCATGAAACTTATTTTTATAAATATCTGTAATTATCATAGTGCTGAGAGCCCGAATATATGAAAATCTGGTCTCATATTACTGTGGGTAGAGGATGCTTTGGTTGAGTGATATTGGTTAAGATCCTCTACATAGGGATACCATATAAGTCTAAAAAAACCTTGTTTTCACCTACTTCAATTCCTCGTATTGTACATATAGTACTAACCATAGTTCTGATATGGGATGAGTTGAGTGGAGTATCTCTATCAAGTAACCACTTCTTTATAGGAATGTAAATTATTTTATTATATATATGGATGGAAGATCCATACATTGGTTTGGCCACAAGCAGGGCACTATATGCATAAGAGGAGTAGCAAACGTGGTTTAACTACAACAGTATGGTTTCAACCACTGGGACTAGGTCAAGTGTACGTATTTTGGTAAGTAGCTGGGTTTCTATGATACGTGCAGTTGCCCAGCAAATAAGATAAGGGAGAAACTAGCGTTCGGACGTCCGAGAGTATTCATTTCATCGGACGTCTCTTGCAATATTTTTTTCTGCGTTTGCAACATTTTCTATCAATGCGTGAAATATTTTTTTTGAACGCTTTCAACATCTACTTACTGTAGCAAATTTTACTATTTATAGAAGGAAAATGTTGCACGTGAAGGGAAAAAATGTTACAGTGCGTTCAAAAATTTCGGACGTCCGAGTACAAGTCATTCCGATAAGATAATGGATTGTAGTGGGTAAAGTAGGACCCCTCTGTAGAGTAAAAATATGAATACTCACTCCGACTTCTTGGATCGTAAGTTATGTTTCATGTTGGAAAAGGAAACGTATAGGAGGTTTTGGCCTGTGTTGATAGGTGAAAATATATTTTTGAAATTAAAAGCAATTTCTATACGAAATTATTTTATAAAACTATGTTCTCCATTTTCCTTCTCTTGTATTCCCATTCTAATATCTTTCTAGCTTATTGAGTACTTTAGTAATCCCTTCTGCTATTCTCCTTCCTTCAAGATTTTACATTTCCAGAATCCCTGATTATGCTAGAAGTGGGTTTTGAACCTCGTGACTTTAATTATATAATTAGTCTGGAGGAAGTTGGCAATGTGGAGGACCCCTATGACTTCTACCTCAACGACGGAACCTGGAATGTCGAAATAGAAATTAGGGATAGATATATAGTTTTGTTAAAATAGAAGTATATGCTACAAGTTTGCTTGTAATATGTGTTTTCGTATTGTACTTCGGGCAAAAACTTTATAATTGCCCATCTTTTGTACTGAAACCTGGCTAAATAAATAAAGGAATAATTATGTACATCTCCTTACTATTTTCTATTGTAGTACTCTAATTTGGGTTATTATTCAAAGAACTACACTTTTCGGATATTAATCCATAAGATTTTACCGTCATCTTCGGAATTATGGGCACGGTCGCCACACTCTCTCTCCTCTCTCTATCCCTCTTTGTTTTTTGTAGAATTTGGTAGCTTTAATTTTGTCCATTTGGCACATGACCATAAGTTGTGTGAGCTTTCGCCTTTGTCGAGCAACTATATCCAACACTATGCCTTGTGAAGTTGTGGATTAATCTTCTGCCTCTCTTGCTTTGCTTTTCAAAGAGAACATTGAAGTTTTATTTTCCCTCTTGCTTGCATCCATGACTTGACTTGCGTGAGTAGCCTTGTCTAAGGTAAATTTTATTCCATTTCATCCATGCCAAACCTTGCTTTTTTACGTTTATTCTCCCCCTAGCTAGATGCTCGGCCTTTGGCTTTTCTCATCACTCACATTAGTTTACGGATAAGAATGTTTGTACCTAGTTACTAGGTAGAGCCGCTTGATGGACAGATAGGTAGCTTTACCTACTGTAGCTACTGTGGGAATAAACGAACAGAAATTGTTAGGCCACTAGAAAATGAAGTAGATCGGCTCCGAGCATTAGCAATTTAGAATTTTTACATGTGCCAGTGTGCTTTGATTAGTAACCAACTTTGGATCACTAGCATGGAGGTATGACATAAGAGGATGGATTTGTATCTCCTGCCTTTTGATTTTTGAAAGAAAAGGCTTGGTGCTATAGTTTCGAGATCTTTTGTGGTCCTACAGCACTCCAGGGTGTGTATTGTTATATATTATTATAGTAATTTGGATGCTAGTATTGTTGCAGTTAATCTAAAATGGTATATTAAGATTATTCATCATGCTCTTACATGGTGATGTAACCCATGCCTTCTCTGATCTTAGTAGCTAATACTCCACTTATATTGTATTATTACCCTAGCTGTAGAGGTAGAGTGGCACAGACTTCAGAAGCCATAGCAAATTAACCATTCAACCATTTAAAGGATTTTCCTTACCATAAACAAGTAGATGACCCCGGGGTTTTTACATTGCCGAACCGAGGTTGAAAATTGTTCATGCAATGGTAGCGAATTTAGTTTAAAATTGGTCAAAAATCGGTAGAAACAGAACAAAATTCAAAGTCAAACTTTTTGAACTCTGTGGTTAAACAACGACAAAATAATTCGAAGGCCAACTGGTTTTTACCGATTTTTCGACCAATACATCGAAAATCGGCACACTCGGCGAAAACTAGAAAAATTGTAGAAAATGCTGAAAAATTTGTAAAAACCGGTAAAGACCTGGAAAATCTATAAAAAATGTTATAATTTTGTAAAAAACTTGGAAAAATATGAAAAAAAATTCGGAATGACCTTTCCAACATTTTAACACAACATCAAGGTGTAAAGTACACATTTTGCAATAATAGTACAACTATAAAAAATTATGAAAAATGAAAAAGTTTTGGCATGACCTTTGCTATATTTTAGAAAATCTCAAATTGTAAAGTAGATATTTAGCAATAACATCTCAACAAATAACCTTTCATTTCAATACCATTCACTAATCAATCCAATAAGTCCATAGCTCAATGTCCATGGCATATAACAATTGAAATCAACATTTCTCACCGAAAATAAATGTTTGCACTTCGCATAGTTTTATCGCCCTTTCATTACCATACATATACTATGTTGGACCTACATAAACACTATGTTAGTAAAAAAATCGAGTTGCAACGAAATGAAGTATTACTTTTGGAGCTAGGGTACTATTGTTGAGTATATATTTGGTTGGCCATGTTGTACTTTTAGGTGGACATCATCACCGATCCTCGTGTAGTTAGCAACTATACCTTGTATTCATGCCAATTTTGCCCCAATCATAGACTAGTCGTTTGTCATTGTTGGTACAACATAGTATAAAAGTCGAGGTCTTACCACTCATAGACCCATTGGGTGGCATCGTTTCTTTCTTTTTTTCCCCCTTTTCTATTACCTATATTCGGTTTTGCTCAAAAACATCTCAAAAAATTTATTTTCAAAAAAATTCATGGCAAATGTTAAAAAGCTATTAATACTAATTTTAGGAAACTTTTTGATAAAATTTTATAAATTTTTTGAATTTAAATTTGAATTAGACTGATTTATCGATCAGTTCTATTTCTTGAGCCGGACCGATGCGATAAAAATCATGAAAATCGACCTATTTTCGCCAATATTGTAAACCCTGGATGACCCTGTATAGCCACTTTGGTGGATGAGGCGAACGAGCTTTAGCTCGTTTGGTTGAGCCTTCGATGTGTGACGACCACGAGTTCGAGCCTGGGCTCGCTCGGTCTGTAGCGTGAGGCGTTAGGCGGCGCGCGTGCGTCGTGTGGTGTGCGTGCGTGTGTGGGTCTTCTTCTATACCGAATGCCGAGCTCTGGTCAATTTCAAAAAAAAAAAACTTTGGTGGATGAGGTGCAGTATACATTGCTTTCAGCTCTGATCCTCTTTAGGTTTTTCTTTTTTTCAGAAAATAAATTGAAACAGGAGAAGGGACGCTACAAACCTTCCTTTGACAGCTAAAACACATAAAAAAATAAAGTGAAACAGGAGAGGAGACAGCTACACATAATTCCGAGAGAGAAAAAAAGGGAAAGAAAAAGAACAATGCAATCGCAACAAAATCAACAAATTAAACTCTCCAATCGAGTATATCTATTTTAACGGATTTCCTTTAAACACTAGGGGAATTTTCAAAGTGGTTCAACCAGAGACACACCTCTCCCCGCGTGGGCACATGCTCTTGTACCCAAAGCAATAAGCACAACATATGGCACACTGGCACGCATGCATCTGCGACTCTCCATTGTCCATGAAGCCGCCATACTGTTGCTCTATTTGTGGTTGGAAAGTCTCCACTCGGTCCCTCACTTACATCGAAAAGGAACTGTCTAGATCGATTTGACTGTAGCAGTACTGTAGCAAAACACTGTAGCATATAGATTTGAAATGTGTGAGCTATTCGTTCGCTCGATTGGACGATCCAGACCTATAAAAACTGTTTAAGTTGCAGTCTCTACATTGACTATACTGGAACCTGGTCCTTGTGGCAGCAGCGGGGGTCGAAAAGATGACGCCACCGGAGGACCATCCATAGCATGGGGCCCACCTTGCAGCGGCAGAGCCGTGGGGCCTGCCTTTTACTGGCTGAAATGGATAGTTGGGCTGTGCTCCCGTTCTATCAGAGTGGGCAGCACCAAGAGAGAAAGGGCCACTAATACGACACTTGACCACAGTCGCTATGAATAATACTCTATAAAGAAGTTGCTAGCCTCCTTTAGTTTGCTTTTGCCTCTTGTGATGCCCTTGTCGAATGCATGCTCGGGTTTTGTTTAGCTCTTCTTGCTATACTAAATTTAATATAGATTATTTGTTCTTTTCAATCTAATAGAACAGATTAACTACTATTTATTTATATTTACTCTGGCAGTAGAGTAATAAAAATACTTTCAACAAATTAATGGCTAGATCTAATTCCTATTGTTCACCATATACTTCTGGTATAACGTACTGTGAAATTTCTTCTCTTTTTATATATTGTTGTGTATATACATTTATCTAGTATAACGCACTGTGAAATTTCTTCTCTTTTTATATATTGTTGTGTATATACATTTACGTGGCTCAAAGATCTAGCTTTTGTATTTTTCAAAATAAAAAGATCTAGCTTTTTTGAACCAGAACAGTGACTGGCTTTGTTTGTGGGTACTATTTATAAAGAAGTGGGCATCAAACGACGATAAGAACAGAAACCAACAGCCGGTGGATACTTTTCTTTTTCGAGAATACACAAAGGAGGGTGCATATCTTGGCATTATAAGAAAGAAAAGAAGTGCAGCGTCCCTATGCTAACATTACTTGAACTACAAAGTGAATATCTCTAAATTAGTGACGGAACTTGAAAAATTTTTATAGGTGCACACTTCACATATATAATTCTGTAGTCTTGTACAATGATTTCGCATCATCATAAATCTAATGTATATATTTGAAATTTATTAAAAGTATAACACAAATAGTTTTAAGGTCTTAAAAATTCCAAACTAATAAAATCGAAACCAATTTAATCAATAAATTTAGCCTATCGAAAAGATGAAATTTTGACGTTCTTTAATTTTTTGGCGGTGCCCCTAGTTCCGCCCATGCTCTAAATTCATCTCCTAGCAGGAAGTTTCAAGTCTTGTTGGTATGCCAACATAACTGAACTACTAAATGGAGATTATTCTTTTAAAAAAAGGAAAAGGCAAAGATAATTCTGATAATTGAGATTTTAGGTATTCTGCCAATTAACTATGTGAAAGCAAAGAAAAAAAAACATAAAAGTGCCACCTGGTCAGTTCTTGTCATCTACTTCCTCTGATCGATATCTTTTTATTCCTTTGATGATGTATTCACGCACACTCACGCTAGCACCGAATAAATCAATCCTGCGTGAGGCACGAAAACGTTTCCTCGATGTTTCTGGCTTTGCTTGGTTGTAGGCTTGTCTACTTTGATCATTCTCCTCTTATTCTCTTTACGCAGATATATATTCTTACGACTTGAGAGTCACTTGAACTGTGCATTCGCCATTCATGAAACAAGGTCATGTCATGAGACGGTGAAAGAATATTCATATGCTATGTGTCAGAGTGAGACAGAAACACCTGACCTGAGTCGTAATGTTTTTGTTTGCCAAATATGGGTCGCCTACTCGCCTATCATTTCTTGGAAGCCCTATACAGATGGGATTCTGATTGTGTACTCAAAAGAATTGGATGCTGCGTTGTGGATAAAAGCTCATGTGAGTGGACTTCGGAAGCAGATGAACCGTGAAATGCTGATAAACTTCAGCATTCTGCATTTCAGAAAAGTAGTGGAAAGAATGCGGTAGGTACAATAAGAAAGGCAACTCTCTGATTATGGGACATCCATTAGTTCTTACGACATTTAGGTTTGGATTTTTTTTAAAGAGTTAACTCCAGATGTCGAGCATAATAGAAAAGGAGTTGGCCTGGCTGGAGGTAGCTTTTAAGACAGTATTTTAGACAGTGAGAATGATTGTACCATGCCCAGGACAAAATACATTTAACCATTTTTGTTCCAACTCTCTGTTTATTATTTAGCAGATGTGCATAATAAAAATGAGATTAATGGCATCCACAAAAATTGGTGGATATACATATCTTGCTTTGAGGAGACACCAATGGACCATCTCCTTCAAGGCAAAGTTGAAGAGACCATGAGTGAATGAAAGAAAAAGAGAGCTCCCCATCAGCTCGAGAAGATATGCTGGGGTCGAGATTCTATCGCGATGCATTATGCATACATTTTACCGCATTTTTTGCCCCCATTAACTACCTTGCCTGCCACTGTTAGGGCTACATTGAAAATGTTGTATCATACGGTCTCTTATGTTCTGCTTTTGTTCTCTAAGAAAAATTTTCTGCTTTTGTTTCTCTCTTTGAGAAGAAAAGGACTTCCGTTCACGAAAATGATCACTCGCTGATCAACTGACAACATATAGTCCGAAGCATGATCTCTTCAAAACTACAGTGACTCGTACTTGATTCTGAAAACTTAGGTGGGCAAAATGTACATATAAGGATCTTTAAAAACTGTTTATATAGGATAGCATACACTGATGTCCTTTTCTTTACTAGTACTAGAAAGACTGGAATTAATGAAGGTGAAAGAAAAAAATTACGGAGTGCAACACTACCCAGTCTCTCGTCATCTT